>NEWO01000035.1:2134000-2159386 GCA_003013225.1 Phalaenopsis aphrodite | reverse complement strand
TAAGAGGGAGCTATTCATAATCCTAATTTCACTAGTGATTGTTAGCCACGTGAAGTTAAGCAAATGCTCCTACTAAAATGGATTTAAAGCTAAATAAATGTTAGTCATGCTATCATTGTTTACTTATTTCTTAACTTTCATTTAGGCTAGGCAAAGCAAAACATCAAGGGGCATTTAGCATACATACCAACAATTCTTATATATTTACATCTCTAATACCTAAGTAATGCTTTCTATATTTATACCAACTCTTTCAAATATCACATCAAAAGTATAACCATTTTAACTTAAGAAAAATGTAAAATAGACCCATTTCATATATAGGTAATATGCCATATACGTAATATTTGAAGTTTATGTGTTATAGGTGTAAATACACAAGCATTGTGTTTTATCTATGTAAAACTACAAGATTTTTTAGAGGTAATAAATCAACAATAACTTAACTAAGCGATGATGGGTTGGTGCATTGATGATTAAGCAATGACAGTCAATCAATGATAGTTGTTGATAGTGGTTATTCACATTGACCGTTGGGAAAGTTTGAGAGATATATAAGCTCTTTTTGATATAGGCCAAGGAACTTCTCATTTGGATTATGAGGCTTCATTTTTATTTTTGAGAATGTTATTTTTGGTTATTTTGACAAAATTCTCAAAATATCTCAACAAATAGTTTATATCGATTCCTTTGATTACTATGAGTTCTTTTATCGCTTAAATGTTTTAATGTCTTCATAGTTGTGTGATAATAAGGTCATTGATTTTTCTAGTGGAGATGTGATCCACCCTAGGGAATAACACTTTTTATATAAGTCCTGGTAGAGGCACCAAAAACTTGATCTACTCCCTAGAAAATATGTTGAGTTTTTAAAATTAGGTATTATAACTCACTGGGGTTTCTCACACAAGCATGCGTATCGTTTCAATAATATAGGGCACTATTGAGTCCGGATTGTCGATCACACAGAGAACGAGATAACAAGTCCAATAAGAGAAGTTCTAGTTTACTACGCTAAGATCTCAATTTAGAATGCCAATTAAGGTTGGTTTTCCTAACAACTACTCTTAAGTTAAGATTCTATGACTAAGTTAAACCTATCTAGATCAATTGGATTGGTGAATATCAAGATATAAAAGTTACATTTCTCTTGTGATTGTATAAGTAAAATGTAGGATCAAATATTGTGAATTGCTGATGTAGCTAGTACAAATAGGAGCATTCATCTTCTTTACCCTATGTCAAGTGCATAAAGAAGTTTGGTTAACATAGTAATAAATCCTTAAGCCCCATATTACATTGGTTATGACTCTACCCTATCTCCATACGTTCTCCAATTTATACCATCAATTTGGCTAACCTAGTTTTAATTCTTTAAAAATTAGATCAAATTGGTTATGATTCTGACCTGTCACCCAGAGCCCCCAATTATCACCCATCAAAGCCTATTTTTATATCTATTTGCATTGTCCTATGAACTAATTTTCCTTCACCCATTAGTGCAATGTGGTTTCTCCTAGTTGTTAAAGTCATAGCTCTCTCGAGTTATTATAGATTCACAAAAAAATTAAACATACCAACTAATCAGATTGATACGTAAATTAAGCACGATGTAAAAACCACCACAAGATTTAAAGATCAATTCTATAAGCATTCTAACATCCTACACATTCAAATTATTCATCACAAGAGAAGGGTAAATGAATTCTACTCACAAAGCATGTTTAATACAACAAAAATCTCCATTACATCAAAGCAAACCCACCAAATATGTGTTTATAACAGAGACAAGTAAATAAAGAACACAATACTTTGCTTTTCCCTAAGATGCAAATCCCTATAACAAACCTTCTACTGCTCTTTGCAATGCTGACACAAATTCCTTACAAAATTACACTCAAATTCCCTCTCCAATCTCTCAAGAAAAGGTAAGAATTTACAATCCCTACTCTTATCTATGACTTCTTGGCATCCTTGATAGATTCATAGACTCAGAAATGCCAAAAAGTACCTTTCCAACCATCCACATTCATCAAATAACTCCCCGGTTCGCCTTGAAACCGCCTCGAGCAGTTCTGGCGCCTAAGCACCTATTTGCGGCGCCTAGGCGCTATCTTCTTTGTTTTTTGGGAGAATACTGGTGCTTAGGGGCCCAAAAGTGGTGACCAGGTGTCAGTCTGCTGGCAGTCTCTTTGCTCCAATTGCCTTCATTTCACTTCATTTTCGCTCCAATTTGATCTATGTTTCCTACCTGTTATACCTGAAAGAAAAATATGAAAATAACATTTTTTAAAGTGTAATTTCATTCAAAAATAGGTGCTAAATGAGAAGAAAATTAAACATGTTAAAAGACATCAAGATGCTTGATTTGAATATGAACGTGTCAGATTTGAAGATTATCCAACAACTTAATTAATATTTCAAAGTTTTCAACAACTCATCAAGTGCTTGGATTCGATTCATCAAAACTTAGATATGATCACCTTTTATATCATTAGATTGATCTCAATTTAACTACAAATTCGTTACAATAAAAAATCATATAAACCTGAATTTAATTAAAAAAAAAAAACAATCCAATCTAAAATGAATCAAAATTCATGCCCTATCAAACGAATCTTTTTTATTGGCATATTAAACATATCATAAAAATTTAATTGATTAGTTACATAAAAGATGCATATTAAAATAAATTTTATAACTAAAAGTTTTACCGTTGATTAAATTTAAATCAAGCTATTTAATCCAAATTTCATTTTTTTATTAAAAAATGTTATGCAAGATGTTCCTAATACACATTTTCATTTTTTTGGGGAAATGATTTGAACACGTAATCTCACAGTGAGTGACTGCACCCTCAACCACTATATCATAAATATATCGACACATTTTCATTGTTTCATAGGACCCATCCAAGTGGATGATAAAATGTGAAATTTTATTAATAAAAATAGTGTAAAAATAGACAATAAATCATTTGACACATAAGTTCCAATTTTTTCATAAAATAACAAAAAAGAAGAGTTATGAATAAAACATGTGTCCTGAATGATTCAGCATTTAATTTATTTAATAATTTTAGCATCTTAAAAAAAATGATATATATATATATATATATATATATATATATATATATATATATATATATATATATATATATATATAATTGCTTGAATTTGATGCATTGAAATAATGATTGGTTGAAAAATTGAAGAGAAATTGAGAGAGAGATCCAAAAAGAAAACTATTACAAGACAGTATTAAATTGCATCCCGACCTGTTCTTCCTTCTCCATTTTTCGTCTCTCTTTCAGTATTTCCGCTCAGGTTGTGTGCTCTCATTCTTTTGCCTATAAAAGTCTCCTTATCTCCTTCTTCACTCAGCGGGTAGGGTTTGATTGTCGTTCTTTTCCTTTACTTCACGGAACTAGGAACCGAGGTGTATACCTTTTCCCCCTTGCTGTAGATTACCCTCTCCGTCATTCTCTGTTTTTGATGGGATTTAATGAGTTGGGAAGCGGAAAGGAGCGCCGATGGCGGATTCAGAGTTTGATTAGGAGGAAGCAGGTGGATTCCGATCGGGCGAAAACCGAGGGGGGAGGGAGCCAGCTTGCCAGGGAACTTTCTGTTCTTCAACTTGTTGCAATAGGTATTGGATTCTTTCTTTGTTCATCATTCTGATAAATCTTTCGGCGAAACTCTGTTTTCGGTTCGATTTTTTCATGGTCGAGCTGTTCTAGTGCGTCACATTTCTCATCTGTTTATGTCGTAATTATATGGGGTTTTAATTAGTTTCTGACGGAGTTTCTTTTGGTATTTTGGTGGATATGAGTGGTTTTCTGTGACACTGCAGGTTGTAAGGTGATAATATGGTTCATAATTTTTTCTCCCTACTTGTCCAACTTTTATTTTCACATTTAGATGTAAAGGGTAAGTAAAAATTAGTAGATCTGTTCTATTGTGAATGAAAAGAAATGCCGAGTCGCATTTGGACCTGATTAGGTCAACATACTTTTCTTTTTAATTTCTCTGAAATTAAGGGTTTATCATTAATAGCCGTGAAAGTTTACTGAAAGAATTTTCTCTTTCTCGTTTTTAGTTGAGCAAGAGCTTGTCATTGAGTAGTTCGGTGGGAATCCTTGTCAAATACGCTTGAACCATGTTGTTCTTATTAAATCAGTTGCTTCACTGTTAGTTTCCGTATTATAGAATTGTTTTCATTTGGTTGCATCTGGGGAGGGGCTCAACATCAGCTTTCAATGCAGCAGAAAGTTTGAACCATTATTTGTGCTGACTTGGTCTTTGGCAATCAAATCTATTTCGAAAACATGGATTGAAATTGCCATTAAAGTAACATATTATTAAGTTGATGATTTATGTCAAGAAAGCGGCAATATTCTTTTCAAGTACCTGAGCTTCATATGAGCAGTGAGTGTGCGAAATTAAGTGTATGTTTGTTTGAGAGAGTAGCAATATTTTTGCTCAAGTATCTACCGTTCTTTGGACAAATCACTGCAAAAATACATTAGAAGATCAAAGAATTCTAATTCACTAGAGCCTGTTTATCAAATCTTGAATCTGAAGACAATTTCAACTCTATCCTACTCAAAATATTAAAATCATCGAGTAGCATATTGTGAATGATATTGAATATAGAAAAATTCAACTATCTCAAAATGTCTTGGAGCCAACTGCACCAAAAATGAGAACAAAGTGTCAACGCAACTAGTAATTAATTTTCTTAAGATATTATTCTTGGTGTTATCCCTTTCTGACAAATGAGTACAGTAGTTGCCACATGTCCTCCATTTTATGCATGTTAAACGTTACTTTTACTTTTATTGTGGTCCATTAGCAACTAATGATGGGGTTAATGGTGATGATGATGTTGATGTTCTACTAGTTCATCGTGTTAGTTCCATGTTGAAAGCCTCATTTATGAAATAAATTAAGTGCTTTTCGGTCATCAATATGGTTTTTACGATCAATCCTAGCTTTTGAATAGCAAAATCAAATATAAGCTTGACTGTAAACACTTAGCATCGAGGCAGGTAAGTTTTGATGATTCATGCTAAAAATTCCTACAAAAATTCTAGTACCAATTTTGTGTATAAACTGTATAGAAGTTTCATTTTTTTGTTAATTGTGAGGAGGTAAACATTTTGGAATATGCTTGAAATATTCATGTGAGGAACTAGGTGTAAGGGTACATATAGTTTAAATGGTGTCACCAATCATAAGTCAAAGAGGGGAGAGATTTCAGATGAGAGAGAGATTCTATAGAAGTGCTAATTTTGGTGGGTTTTTAAATGCTGGCTGAATGATTTCTTTTGGTTTTTTGAACGTCATGGAGTGGTATTTGGAGATACTTCAGGTGATGACATCTATAATCCATGAATTATTCATTTTATTTTCTTTCTCTTTCACCTCATGAATTTAGTGTTAGATTTCAATGGAAAGTAAATGAATAGATCTAGTGTTCCTTATCGAACAAAAAGAAACTCTGTTGTCTTCAACTCTGATTAATTTGGCACAAGTTGCTTATTTTTCTCTTTTCTTTTTTTATAATTAACGCTGTAAGCCGTTAACATATTGGTAGTCTTGAAACTTTACTGAAAGATTATTCCCTTTCTTGTGGTTGTTCGGAATGAGCTTGCCATTATATAGTTCAGCGAAAATCAATCTCTAATTACCTTACGGACACCAAAAGAAAGATTTAATTCATAGAGATGTTCTAAGCAGCTCTTGATTAGTGGAGGCAGTTTATCTGGCTAGTGATATGTTCTTCTACTGTATATTATTTCTGAAAAAACTGTATGCTAACATAAGCTTCCAACCCAAGGAAATCATGATTTAAAGCCATTCCAATAATGATTACTCTTTATACCTTTTCAGTCTAATATAGAGAATAAAATAAAATAAAAAAATACCTTAGAAGTCTCAACTGAGATAGTAACCATTATATGCGGATAAGCTTGTTGTTTTCTAATCAAATTTATTTCTAAAGACTAAAACATTGATTGAAACTGCCATCAAGTTTTGGTTTCACAGAGCTGATGGTTAACATTTTATACAAATAAAATAAAAGATCAACCTTTCTCACCATACCTTTCAATTACATATTTTCAATTGTTACTTTTGCTTTTATCATTTTCTATTAACATCACTGTGATGGTTACATGTTGGAACCCACTTCTTTCGGATAACTCAGCACTTTTTCGATCATGAATATAATAATTCCTATCCATTTAAGTGCGTGCTGCAGCGAACTCAAATATAACCCTTACTATAAGTACCTATCATTTAGTTAGGAAAGTTCTGATTGGCTATGCTGCAAATCCCTTCAAGACATGAGTAGCAATTTCATGTATGAATTTGTAGAAGTTTCACATTGCATAAAATGTAGGATTGGGAGCAAAACATTATGAACTGAATGGATGCTAAATTATTTGACAAAAAAACATTTTTGCTTAGGTATTTAAATATAGGGAGTTATGATAATGATGGATGCAAATCAAAGAAAACGCTCAAAATTATGATAATAATAGATGAATCCAATTTACGAGTCATACAATAAAATGTAGGATTGGGAGCAAAACATAATGAACTGAGTGGATGCTAAATTAAGTGGAAAACACATTTTGGCTTATGTATATAAATATAGGGAGTTATGATAATGATAGCTGCAAATCAAATTTATGATGCAAATCAAAGAAAATGCTCAAAATTGTGATAATGATAAATGAATCCAATTTATGAATCATACAATAAAATCATGCACGAGAGTAATTTAGTATAGAATTAAGGAATTAACTTGGTACTTTGGGACTAGTTAATCTTGATTGCAAGTTTGATTATGGAAGCTATATTTATTGCAGAACAATTAATGGAAAAATATTGGGAGCACAAAAGGGATTTTCATATAGTTTTTCTTCTTTGGGATGGATCTTATTATGATCAAGTAGCAAGAGAGCTGAATTGATGTGCATTAGAGAGAATTATATGCGATTTAAAGGTATGCTGAAGTTATTAAAGATATATGCAACAAAGTTGTGTTTAGTAGTAGGAGCAACTATAAATTGAATAATGAGTTTTCTTCTATATAAGAATTGAATCAAGGATTAATATTGAATCCATACTTATCTGTATTATTTATGAAGATGCTTATAAAAAATTTTCAAAGTGAGGTGCCTTGGTGTGTTTTTTCTCGTATGAAAGTTATATCATCGAGACATTTGTTTCTTATGTAGAAAATTATAGTCAAGGAAAAAATAATTACTAGCTACAAAATTTAGAATTAATTGAAAAAAAATATTGAATATGCGAATATAATTGCTAATTTCTTTTTTGTCCTTAAGTCACACCCAAGGAACAAAACATAGACAAGGAGGGAGAATGAGGGAGAGAATAAGGGCGAAGAGGCTTAATAGTTGAGTTAATGAGTAGGACTTCAATAATTAGAGATTTTTTATGGCCCAAAGAGTCGGAATCGTTTTTTTATATTTAATACCCTTTTTATAAAGGTTGGCTTCTCTAAATGAAAATTATAGGCTTTTTTAATGCTTTGACCCCTATGAGGACATAGTCTTCTCTTTGGTCAAATCATCATAAATGTTGAGATATTGTCGAAGTTCTCCTTTTTGAAGTCAACTGATAAATGATAGACGTCTAAGGTTTGTAGCTTTTGAGAACCTTTGTACCCGACCTTCAGTATTTGGCCTTCCATAATTGGCTCTCGATATTCAACCCTCAATACCTTGACTGACCTTTGCCTGAACATTTGGTGGTTCGGCTTCGTCTTCTTCTTTATGAACTCTCGTACTCATCCCTTGTGGAATTTGCGCTGTGGCGAAACGGGGCCGAAAGCTATTTGTGCGCGGTTGATTCAAGTAGCTGCTTCTGGCTGTACAATAATTTTAATGTTGTGGTATTGGATTTAGGAAACAACTATAGAAGACTTATAGCTTTGCACTTGATCAAAAGCCTCTCCAACAAATTTTATTAGATGCAAAGATTTCATTTACTTCACACTTTAGAAGGCACACCTTTTAAATAGCATTTAAATGAGTTCCATTTATTATTCAAATTAGAAGATGATTGATGTAATCGTTGACGACGAGGGATTGAGGAGGCTGTGTTTCTATTGCAATCTTTACCTCAGCACAATGATATGGAAGATATACAATCAACTAAAAAAATATTAAGAATTTATTTATTTTGAAAGCTATGATTATTAAGTTTGCAATTTTTGGAGATAACAAGCTAAATGATTATTGGTTAGAGGAAGTTCTTTAGAGAATGTATCCAATTCTAATAATGTCAAAGGTAAGTCTCATGACAAATAAAAGGATACGATGGGGTTCCACTGCCAGAAGATATAACACTTTACGATAAATTGTCATGCTCTGAAGTGGAAGGAGCAAAATGCCATAATGAGGATAAGTCTGTAGATGCTAGTCTTATTGCAAATTGTTTTTAATTAGATATCGATGATGCTATGTTAGTGACTAATGGAGTTATGAGAAAGATCAGTTGAGTATAAGTTGAGCTAATTCATATTATGTTCTACCCAGTAGGTTTTTTTCCACTTATGATCCATATTTTAGTATTTATATTAATATGGGATGCAATATGGCATGCTTGATGATTGATTTTGGTACTTTAACATTAAGTAAACATAATATGGCTATGACATTGGCCTGAGTAGATATGTACCTCATTTGAGGAAAATTTTAATATATTTTAGTGCTCTCAATGATGCATGCTATATATTTTCTGGAGATGTTAAGGTCCTTCAGATTTGCAAAGGTGCTTTTGTTTTTATTGAGGCAAAAAGTGTTGGTCAATTCTATTGTTAAGAAGGTGCAAACTGAGTTGTTTTAATTTGGTTTCTTCAATTTTGGTGGAGCATTGTGATTTGGACAAGTTTGACAATTTTAGCTATAGAAGATGTTCTGTAACATAATAATGCACATTTTGAAGTAGAGATTGTTGGAGATGATTATATACATCAATCTTATGAAACATATTTGTCCCAGTATCTGTCTCTACCATTGCAGTGTTTAGAGCTAGGAGATAATCACTTTGAAGGAACAAAAATTATGTGATATGTGTTATATTAATTACTTCCAATTTCAGTGGATCTTTTATGATGGGAAGCAAACATGCTTTGAATCTTTCATCAGTATTTTGTTCAAGGAAATCTCGATTTATCAAGATTGCATTGTGTTCATCTCTTTGGGGCTTTAGGAGCTTATGGCTGGAGTGGAGTTTTATATGAGATTCAATTTATTGTAACATTATTGTGTCAAGAGATAAAAACTTTGAATAATTTAAATAGGAATTTGTTAAGATAATTCTAACTTCAAAACCTAATCTGACTTTGGTTAAGGTTTGCTATAGCAATGCAATCTTGAAGGTTTGCTATTGCAATTTTGGGGTAAGGAGGGGTATTTTGCTAATGCAAATGACTGTGAAGTCTTATATGCAATGCAATCTTTGGTGAAGGTTTGCTATAGCAATCTAATTTGATTGGATTTCTTTCGCATTCCATCTTCAACCTAATCTAACTTCAAAACCTAATCTAAACTAGTGCCATAATATTCTCACTTTTTTTAATTTTAAAAATCACCTTCTTTGAGACTGCTCAATTCTTGGGAGAGATTAGATGGGATATTTACATACATTAGCATGCAAGTCGAGATTCAATTTTGAAGATGGAATGCGAAAGAAATCCAATCAGGAATCTGATTAGAATACTTATGCTAAAGGCTTAAAGAAGAAAGAGAACGAATGGGGAAAAGAGAAATAAAAAAAAAACTTTCTTATTAGAGATCAAGGTGTAATCTCTATGAATCAATGGGTACCGTTTTGCCAAAAATCTTGAGTTGGATTTTTAGAAAGAATTAGTGATGTAAAGGCACCCTTCCGAGGAACCTTTGCACTTGGTAATATCTGGTCTTAATTTACTTATTTTTCTTTATTGTCTCTTTCGAGTTGTTTTCTTTTATTTGTGTTTAGAGATTTGGGCTTCTCTTCTGTCTTGAGAGTGGTGTATTTGAGTTTTAGGGAGTGTTGGTAGTGTCTTTTTTGTACATCAGTTATGACTTTATTTTCAGTGGATATGGTCATCTCTCCTCTCTTTGAATGTAGGCTTTCTCAAGCCGATTTGCATAATCTTGTGTTATCTTTTTGGGCACTTGATTTCATTTACATTTATTTAGTGGTTCATTTTATTCATTCTAGGTTTTACAAGTACACATACAAGTCAGGTTTTGTTCCTAACAGTTTTATATGACAAAACTAAATAAATAAACGTTGTTATATTTGTTTTTGGCGTACAAAATTATGCTATTTTTTGTGGTATTGCTTTAGTCATTTTTGTTGGAATTTAAATAATTTTTAATCACGATAATTCTACCCATCTGCATATGTCAATTAGAACTTCAATTACACCTAGTTTTTTTAATTTAGTCGAGCTGGTTCAAGCTTGGCTCATGCACATAGGTGGAACTCATATGATAGATGAGCTCGATTTGACTCAACATGACTCCTTGTTGAGCTAGCTTGTATTGTTATTTTGTTAAAAAGAATTAAAATCCTGCCTTACATTTAATATAAGAAGTCTATACTTTAATCTATCAAAGCCATACCAGGAATGGTTAACTGAGTTGAATTGTTGATTGTGCTCAAGATATCAAGTCAACCCAAGCTTAGAGTGAGCTAATTGAGTCAAGCTCAAGCTCCAGTTGGAACCATAACTAATTATATTGAATCGAGTTAGGATCATGGTCGACTCAAATTCAACTTGCTAAGTTATATCCTTAGCTGCACTTGTACCTTACTTATTGATGTGATGCTCATTTTTTAGTTCTTTGAACACTCCAATGTTCTTTTCAAATTGTTTTTTGGTTTCAAACTTAAGGCTATTTTTCATTGTCCTTGCTCACTGCAATATTGCTTTGTTTTTTTCACAATTTCTATTGGAGACCATGTTGAAAATTTCCTGTTTCTCATTTGTCATTAGTTTAATCTATTTTTTAATTTTTATTTTTTTCTGTCTGTGGTAAGGTGTTGGCTCCACAATAGGTGCTGGCGTCTATGTTCTCGTTGGTACAGTTGCTAGAGAACACTCTGGTCCATCTTTGACAATTTCCTTTCTGATCGCTGGAATAGCTGCCGCACTTTCAGCATTTTGTTATGCAGAGCTTGCAAGTCGCTGCCCTTCTGCAGGCAGCGCCTATCATTATTCCTACATATGTGTTGGGGAAGGGTAATGGGGCCCCTTTTTTTCATTGAGTTGAATTTTGACCATCTTTATATATTTTTTGTTGTCAAGATGTCATTCTTTAATTTCGGCATTACAGCTTTGTTCAGTAAGGCTTGATCCTTTCTTCTCTAAAATTAGACTATTTTTTTTCATCTAGGATATGTATCAAGTAAATAATACTGATTTATATGATTGACCATGATTATGCGATAATTTTTCAGAGTTGCTTGGCTGATTGGTTGGGCTTTAATCCTTGAATATACAATTGGTGGTTCTGCTGTTGCTCGTGGGATATCTCCAAATTTGGTAATGTGATTATGATTGTATTCATCTCAGTAGCATAATGTAGATATATTATTTCTTGAATAACCTGTTTATTTTGCTTCAGAGTTACTTGGCTGATTAGTTGTGCTCTAATCCTGCTCTCTCTCTCTCTCTCTCTCTCTCTCTCTCTCTCTCTCTCTCTCTCTCTCTCTCTCTCTCTCTCGCTCGGTTTTAAAGCATCATAACTTTTTGTATACTTTGAATGAATTAAAGTAGTTGGACTTGGGTTGAACGATTTAAAGTAGCTGGTCTTTTGGTTCGGCATCAGTAATTGGAGCTTTCTTCTTTACCACACATCAGATTTTGTATGCTATTTTAACAGCTTAAAGGGCTGATCTGTGAGATGTATCTTTTTGTAATCATTTGGAGACATACTTTGCAATCTGCTGGAGATAGAAGGGAGATAATTTGTGGTTTTCTGTAGGAAATATTCACTGGTTGCTGTTTTGTTGAAAGCTTCAAGTCGGAAAGCCAGCACTGCCTTTAGGAGTTAGTATCATCTGTTCAGATTATCTGTTGGTTGATCTGTGAGATATATCTTATTGTAATCAATTTGGAGACATACTTTGCAATCTGCTTGAAATATAAGGGGATATTTTGTAGGTTTTCTTTAGGAAATATTCACTGGTTGCTGTTTTGTTGAAAGCTTCAAGTTGGAAAGCCAGCACTGCCTTTAGGAGTTAGTATCATCTGTTCAGATTATCTGTTGGTTGATCTGTGAGATATATCTTATTGTAATCAATTTGGAGACATACTTTGCAATCTGCTTGAAATATAAGGGGATATTTTGTAGGTTTTCTGTAGGAAATATTCACTGGTTGCTGTTTTGTTGAAAGCTTCAAGTTGGAAAGACAGCACTGCCTTTAGGAGTTAGTATTATCTGCTCGTCTCGAATGGATTTATCTCTGCTATGCAAAGCGCTCAAACATTGATACATTTTTAATGGTCATCAATAAAGTTGTAATAAATTCGATAGCAACTGATTTTGCAGATTTTTGTCTCATTATTGAATGATGATTTGATCTAGAAATCGCATAAAATGTCCATGATATTCCATAACACCATTGTTTTTGTGCTATGTATTTTGTGGTTTTCTAGGACTGCAAAATTATCAATGTTTTCACATTTTGCACAGTTTATTAAATTTTGCTTAACTGTGTCATTACCTCAGTATTCGGAGTTGTTAAGTTTTGGAAATATTCACTCATACTCAAATTTACAATATTTTAGGCCTTGTTTTTTGGAGGACCAGATAGCTTGCCTGCTTTCCTAGCACGGGTTCACATACCAGGGCTTGATGTTGTTGTTGATCCATGTGCTGCTCTTCTTGTTCTAATCATAACTGGCCTTCTTTGCTTAGGAATAAAAGAGGTACCAAATTTTATTTTAGGAAAATTTACATATATACCACACCATTCTTATTTATTTGCATATCTAACACCCAAAGTGTGATATTTACAATTATAACATTTTGGTGTGATCAATCTATGCATGAAATGGTGTATTTCACTTTTAAAAAGTCAATAATGGTGGTAATTTGATGCGATGTTAAAGCTTTGAGCATTATAAATGTAAATGTAAATATGAAAGTTTAGATTTTAAATATGTAAATACATTAGAAATCTGTGGTATGTATGTAAATGCCCCTTTATTTTTTTTGGGAGTGCCGCTTAATATATATATTAACAAACATTGGAAAATTATTTTTTCAGAGTTCAACGGTACAGGCTTTTGTCACATCATTAAATGTCTGTGTTATGTTATTTGTCATCATTGCTGGTGGATATATTGGTTTCCAGTCCGGCTGGGTAGGATATACTGTTGCGAGCGGGTAATTTAGGGTTTCTGTACTCTTATTCTTGGCCTTAGCTTTTAAAATGCTCATGAGCCCATTACTCCACCATCCTTTTTTTTATATGCTTTAATTTATGTCCAGCTTCTTTCCACACGGTGTAAATGGCATGCTTGCTGGATCAGCGACAGTTTTCTTTGCTTACATAGGTTTTGATTCAGTTGCAAGCACTGCAGAGGAGGTATGCCATCTAATCATAATATCATTCAGCCTATTCACATGCCTTTTTAATAGTTGATACAAGTTCAGAAGGTTTATCATTGTCATTCTTCAGAATATTTGGTGATTTTTTGCTTACTTGGCTTGTCAAGTTTTGGTTCATTCATATTACTGTTTTTTTCTCTGTTCATACAGGTCAAAAGTCCACAGCACGACTTACCATTGGGAATCGCTTTGGCTTTATCTATATGCTGTTTATTGTATATGATGGTGTCCGTAGTTGTGGTTGGCCTGGTGCCATATTTTGCAATTAACCCAGACACGCCTATTTCATCCGCATTTGCTGAACACGGGATGCAATGGGCAATGTATCTATCTTATATTGGAATTCTATAACTTACTGAAATATTTTTATTCTCCCTCATGGATTATTTCATATTTTGTTGGTTTTCATTACAGGTATGTTGTCTCTGCTGGCGCTGTCCTTGCTCTTTGCTCAACTTTATTGGGTTCCATTCTTCCTCAGGTATTATAATGGAACAACTGACTCTGATTTTCCATTTACAATGCAACAAGTGAGAAATGTGATGAGGCTAAATAATTATTATCTTTTTTTATTTCACCATATTTTTGTCTTTCAAGCATGCCGAAGAAAAAAAAAAGTTGGTAAAGTGGAGTTTCGGCAAGTGTATGTAATGGTATAACAAAATCATCTTCTCTAAAGGTTGTGTATCTTGTGTTGATGTCATTGCAATTAATCTGCAAATTGATAAAAGGTCATCTTTCTCTATGACATATAACTTTGGGAAGTTTCTAGTTCTGAGGTGGTGAGTCAACTTCAACATGATTTCAGTGGTAGTTACAGTCAAATAGGTGAATGACTCAGCAGGCTACATGTATCTTTAGAGTTTGAGCAAGAAATGTCACACCAAATGAAATTAACTGCATTAAACAAATATAACTTCATTATTCTAACTTTCATTTCTTTCTGCATGACAATTTAGTTATGGATGTTGTTCACTTAATGCTAATTATTCTCCCTCATTTTCGATTTATTGTTGCTTTTGTTGTTATTGCTATAAATACCAAAAATGCTTCTCTAGCTTGTGTCAGTTGGCCTAATTTTGAGCTAAGTTGAATATCCATATTCACAATTAAGTTTATAAATTTAAATTTAGTAACCTTTCTTCTCCATGTGTGGCTGGTTTATTCTCCCTTTTAAACACGATTAATGATATGCTTAGTAGTGTGTAAGGAAACAGAGAAATTATCGCTCAGCAATTTGGTCAATCAACTATTTTAAAATAAAGAATTTTTCTTCTATGCAAAATGGTCTATTGTGTGATAGAAAGTACCGCTTATACTCAAAGGAAAATTTTATAAGATGGTGGTAAAGCTTGCAATGCTCTATGGCGCAAAATGCTGGCTTTTAAAAGAAAAGCATAAAACCAAGTTAAGTGTTGTCGAGATGAGAATGCTTGGGTGGATGAGTTGCTTGAAACTTAAAGACAAAATGTTAAATGAATATATTCGTGATAGAGTTGGTGCAGCTTTAGTGACAAATAAAATTAGAGAGAGTCATCTTAGATGGTTTGTTCACATTAAACTTGGATCATCTGATGATTCGATTAGGAGAGTAGATGTTTTAGATTCAACTTAGGTTAAGAAAGGCAGAGATAGACCTAGAAAGACTTGGACATATTGTATAAAAAATCAGCTTAATTTATGAGAATTAAATGAAAATATGACACTCAATTGGACGCAATGGAGAAAAAGGATTCCTGTAGCCGACCCCACTTAGTGGGATAAAGGCTTGTTTTCGTTCTTGTTGCAAAATTGTTGATTATTTTGTTTGTTACAATCAACAATTGAAACTTGTTCACTTGAACTCTATTTCCGTCCTCGTTTTAGCCAAGAATACTTATGGCAATGGCAAGAGATGGGTTGTTGCCTTCTTTCTTTTCTGACGTCAACAAGCGCACTCAAGTTCCAGTGAAGGGTACGGTTGTTACTGGGGTCAGCGCAGCTGTCTTAGCTTTCTTCATGGATGTTTCCCAGTTGTCTGGAATGGTACAAATTCAATAGGAATTATAGATTCATTTGATTAAACTTTTTGCTATAGAAATATCATTATTATTGCTTTCTTTTATGCAGGTTAGTGTTGGAACACTCCTAGCATTCACCATGGTCGCAATTTCAATCTTGATACTTCGATATGTTCCACCTGATGAGATACCTCTTCCATCATCCCTCCATGAATCATATGACTCGTTATCTTTTCATTATAATAGTGAAGAGAAAGATCCGGAGTTTTCTAAAGATTTTGTTGGAGTTGATAATAATGAAAAGCGAAGCTCTGGTGATGAAAGTTCTATATATTATCCTCTTATCAGGAAGGACAGTAATCTATGTAATACCTTCTTACTTCTTCATAGTCAGCTCAGTTTACTTATTCTTCGTTTCTGATCAATGGGTATTTATTCTGAACAAGGCTTTCAGTCTAAAAATGTATGACGAAAACTTCAAAGAGACTAAATACCCCTATTATTATACAATTCTACTGCACTGTTACTATTAGTGTTCTGATTGTTTTGGATGACATTTCAAAACCGAAACTTTTGTTTTTTTTTTTTTGAAATATTTATGATTGTTCATTTGAATGGTGTAGACAAAATTAATGAACTTAAAAGGCGCAAGCATGCTTCTTGGAGTATAGCATCAGTGTGCATAGGAGTTTTTATTCTCGCTACATCAGTATCAACAACTAGCTTTCCTCAGTAAGTTGTGATTTGAGACCTGTTATCGTCTGCATTTTTCCTGAAAGAACATCAGACTTGTTTCCAACTATGCTTCATTTCTAATGTCTTTTTACATTGTGTTAAGTTAACATAGTAGGATTTGAAATTTCATTTTCCAAAAGACTGGGCTTTATTTTATCTCATCATATTCCTGTAAAACAACTTCTTTGAAGTATAATTCTGATCTATATTTTTTACTTGTTCCACCTATTTTTAGATATCTGGTCTATTCAGCATGTATTTTTGGGGCTTTACTCTTTCTAGCCGGCCTACTTGTGCTTTCCTGGATCGAGCAAGATGATGGCCGACATAGCTTTGGGCACACAGGAGGTAATGCTTAAGAATTTACCAGCCATTTTCTTCTTTGTTCCCCAAATTATCATCTTCTAACCTGAATGTCGAATTAAAAAACTCCCACAGGTTTCATTTGCCCATTTGTTCCTTTTCTGCCAGTCTGTTGCATCCTTATAAACTCTTACTTGCTTGTAAATCTTGGGTGAGTGATAATCAAATACCTTATTCGTGGTAATCTTTATTATGAATTAGAAGAGAAAGAGTTTAGTTTATATTAACATGTGCTAATTTTCCATTTGCAGTGTCGATACCTGGTTACGAGTGTCTGTATGGTTGCTGATTGGGGTATTTGTTTATGTATTCTACGGACAATCAAACAGCACATTAACCGATATGGTTTATGTGCCTGTTGCTCATGCCAATGAGATCTATAAAAAGAGGTCTGGTCTTGCATAAAATGGACTGTAGGTATGTCATCAGCCAAATTATTACTGCTTTAGCCTCTTCTCTTCATATATTAAAGGCCAAATCCATGCAGGCAATTGCTTCCCCCTAAAATCCTCACCCTGAATTACTGTAAATACCATTGTAGGATTGCTTTATATTATATATTATGTCTATTAACATGTTGCGCATTGAAATAAGTGCCGCTTTCTGTAAGTTTGCTTCTTTTGCAGCCCTCAATAAATAGTTGATATGCTGCTTTTGTGAAGTTGCTGATGTGCAACTCTCATATGTAATTGATATTAATGGGCTGATGCTTTTTAGTAAGATAATAAAGTTTGTATTTTTTGTTTAATAAAATTCTTGCTTTGGGTTTCCTTGTGCACTTCTAGCATTGTTAGATGTGCCAAAATTAGCATGATTTGGTGCCAATTTTAGGAACCAACTCAGCAGAAGCATAACATCTTAAGTATTTAGTGTTAGATAATCTAAAAATTCATTTATAATTACATGATTGAGGATAATTTTCACCTCACGGATGCATTTCTAAATTGTGGAAATTGTTGATTAAGAAATTGCCTTTGTGATCGATAAATTAGTTTATGTAATAGCCGTTCAATCTCGGATCTCGATCACAAATGTTTTTGATGAAGAATTAGTTGCTACAAGCTCATCATAAAAAACTCAATGTATTACAGTAACTTCTGAATGATTTGTCGCCAATTAGATTGCAAAATCATTAGTTGTTAGGACCATGCGTGCTACCCATCCAAGTGGCCCCCCTAAAACAAAGTTATTGTCTTCAAGCCTCAGACCACTTGGAGATCAATATATAAACAAACAAAGCAATAATTGTAGAACCACATAATACACACTTTTCAAATATAATAATGAAATGACTGGAACATACAACCGCATATATGTCCATTAATTTAAAAAAAAATTCAGAACAATAATAAATCAATATTAACACCGCACTATTATGAGTCAACATAGAAATATTAAAGCACCAATTTATATATTAAATTTGTTCATTGTAATACATTCCTCCATTATGCTCATCATCATCTTGTTGTTCTCTTGTTATATTACCTAAAGTATCTTATTTTAGCTCTCTCAGCATAGACGTATGCAGGGTTGGACCCATGTAGGGTTCAAGGGAGAACAATTTGTTCTTTTGCCCCTCTTGAAATATTAATTTTGCCTCTCCTAAAATATTATTTTGCCCTTCATTGCTCCAGCCTCTCCCACGTCTGGTCTGATTAGGAGCAAATCCCCCAAAAAAAGGATGCTGGTTATGCCCCTGATTGTCTACATGATCTAACTTCATTCACATCCAATTGACAACAATACCAATGCCATATAATAAACTTGATGAGCTTGTGAGACCAAATATAAATTGCTCCTGACATGCAACTCTAGACTGTATAATTTCAACGAGTTCATTGTAATCTACATCAAGTCCCATTCTAAATTTAATATATTTACAACATTTGAATAGAACCAAATTTTCCTTTTCATATTTTAGTGAACTCCTAATACATTTCGTCATAGAAATTATCAATCGAGTTGTTGTGCTCACTTGGTGTCATACAAATTCTATCATTAATTGTACGCCGGCAATTGTCATAATCTTAAATGTTAAATTTAAATCTAATGTGTATTATGTTTGACAAAGTTACTTGTGATTTAGCTCAGTTAGAGTTTATTCATGATCCTTTAATTAATTAATAAAAAAAGCTTTTATATTTTTGTATATACTTAATTGTTTAATGAATTGGATTGAATAGTTTGGTGCTTCGTACAACAACAACAACAAAGCCTTAATCCCACTACGTGGGGTCGGCCACATGAATCCTTTTTCTCCATTGAGTCCTATTTAGTGTCATATTTTGATTTAGTTCTAATAAATTAAGATCATTTTTAATACAATAAGCCCAAGTCTTTCTAGGTCTACCTCTGCCTTTCTTAACACAAGTCGAATCTAAAACATCTACTCTCCTAATCGGATCATCTAATGGTCGACGTTTAATATGACCAAACCATCTAAGATGACTTTCTCTAATTTTGTCTGTCACAGGAGCTATACCAACCCTATCACGAATATATTCATTCCACATTTTGTCTCTAAGTGTAAAGCCACTCATCCACCTAATCATTCTCATCTCGACAACACTTAACTTATTATTATGTTTCTCTTTTAAAGGTCAACATTCAGCGCCATAGAGCATTGCAGGTCTCACCACCGTCTTATAAAATTTTCCTTTCAATCTTAGCGGTACTTTTCTATCACACAAAAGGCCCGAAACATTCCTCCACTTCAACCAACCAACTTGAATTCTACTATTAACATCCCCATCTATATCACCATCGCTTTGGACAACGAACCCAATATATCTAAATCATTCACACCTTTTAATAATTTGATCACCCAAAGTCACACTTTTGTCACTAGAGCTATTACTACTAAAATTACATTCCATGTATTCAATTTTAGTTACTACTTAAGCGAAGACCTTTAGTTTGGTGCTTCGTGATTATAATATTTATAACCATGAACATTATCATTTATAGCTCGTGATAAGTTCTTCTTATCAGAAACTTTGATTAAGGGTTGATACATAAAATTATTTTATGATTGGATAATATAATCGCTTAAAACTCAACAATATTGTTGTTTTAGAATTGATAATAAATTCATTATATACTTTTAAATTTAATCTTTAATGTATTTTAATTTTGATAATGTACTAATTCGAATAAATTATGATCATAATAATTGTGAGTTAACAATAAAAAACTAGTTAAACTTACTTATGTCTAGTATTTAAATAAAATCACAAAATGCTAACAATTTTCTTAAATTTAAATCTTTTTAAATAACTAATGTATTTAATCAGTATTTCTCCTCCCCTTGTAATTTTACGCGACCCCAACAAATACCAAAAAGCCAAAACCATAAGCAACATAAATGATTGCATTGATTAGGCATGTCAGACAAGTTGTAATGATTCTATAAAGTGGGGGTGGCAATAAGGATACCTTCATTCCAAACTTTCTTTATGTAGATACCTTTTTTTTGTGAGCCACCACAAATCAAACTCTAATTTCTCCTAAACTAAGAATGACTCACTTAATTTACAACCCCATAAAGCCATCTACAAAGAAAACTCATCTAAATAATTAAGCCTTGATTCGACATCAACAAATTTTCATCATCCAACACAAATCTCAATACATGACACGGATCCAGAGATGATATTTTGAACAAGAAACATTCAAACTTCGATTAAGAGTCATCCAGAGCTCAGATTTCAACAAAATTATAGTCAAACTGATCGGCTCGATAAGAAAGACCTAATGAAATAAAGGTTAGTCTAATCCGAGTCAAATCAGGCTCGAATCAAGTCATTAAACCATTACTACAAAGTTTCCGGAGGCATTTGAAAGGTCAAACGAATGTTGAATATAGTGAGTTTATAGTCGAATAGAGGGTCTCAAAAAGACGAATACAACGAGCCCAATATTGCCAAATTCCGACATCGTTAAGACACTCAAATGTCCATCAAATGTCATCTAATCAAGGGAAGCTCTATGGGTCGTCCGATCAAAATGGTTCATATTCCTGTATTAATTGCACTCAAAACACTATAAATAGAGCCTCATCTCTCACATGAAAGGAGGGAGGGGGGCTTAAGAGAGAACTTGAGGCTTTGAGAAGGAGCTCAAGTCCAAGATCATCCTCGCCATCGTCGATCGCCGTCGACTACCACTAACCGTCGACAACCACCGCTGTCCTCTGTCGACCACCGTTGATCGCAGTTGATCTCCGCCGACCATCCGAGACCGTCATCGACTGTCGTCAGCCACCACTGACCTCCGTCGACCACTGCCGTCCGTCATTGATTGTCGTCGACTACCGTCGTTAATCTCCGCCCTCTGTCAACCACCGCTGACCAGACTTCGTCAGTCGACATTGTAACTTGGAAAGCTATTAACCCTTTCTCGCCTGTGGGACAAGGGACATCTGTAATCATCAACTTATAGTGAATTTTTATAAATGGGTCAGACCCCGTGGTTTTTCTCTTTTTACGGGTTTTCCACTTAAAAACTTTTGGTGTTATCACAACTTGATTCATTTTCATCTGAGTGTGTGCTGAATTCTCGTGCAACGCTAAGACGATAATTCATTACTCTACTGCCACGAATTTTTTAACACACATCAAGCCTATAACCTTATTTATTTATACCGTAATTAAATTTGATTTATTTTTTGTTTATCCTTCTCTTTAATCATATATTATCTAATTATAGATATAGAATTAAATACATATTTGATTATAAATTCTTGAATTTCACTGTATTAGAAATAATTTAATGAAAGTGATTTTTTTTTTAAAAATATTTTGAGCGCCCCCTCCAATAAGAATAGCTCCTAACGGTCATCAGATGTGATCCGTACCCAAGCATTAAATAAACCATCATTAAAATATAGTTCAAACTCTAAACTCAGCACTGCTTCTCCAAATGAACATTATTAAGCTCCTTAATTATTATTACCTAAAATACATTAAACACTATCCCAAAAACAAAACATTAAAAAATAAATTGAATCAAACTAGTTTCCCTCCTCCCCTCAGAGAATCCGATCCGCCATCGACGGCAGCCGCCGGAAAAAATTAACTCCCGCCGCCGGCATATCTCCCCGAAACCTCGGATGACGCAAGTAATAAAACCCCCAACTCAACACCACTACCTTAAACGGCACAACGTAGAACATCACCGCCGCCGCCACACACCCCGCAACAAACATCCCCGTCGCCCTCCGATCCCTCCATGTCAGCAACCCCTCCAATCTCTCCCCTTGCCCCGCCAAGTCACCGAGCAACCCCTGCACTCTCCCCGCCACCCGCCGCAGCCCATCGTACCTTTCCCGTACCACCTCCGCCGTTCTCCCACTCGGTATCTCATCAAACTCCTCGTCCAGCTCATCAATCCCCACCCGTTCCACGCACGACAGCCACGTGTCCATTCCTCCCGAACCGACGGCTCGTTCCCTGTACCTCCATGCCACCGCCGTGCTGACCAACAGCAGCGCCGCAGGGATTATCATTCCCGGCCACGTCACCGCCGCCAGAACCAGTGCATAAACCAGAACCGTGGTCGTCGGGTGGGTCCAGGTGCGAACTTCCTGGAGCCACTGCGCCGCCGCCGCAGCGTGCGAGAGGCAGCCGACGAGCCGGAACCAGTTAGCCTTGCTCCGGCGAATGCTCCACTTGTAAGCCTCTGCGTCAAGCATGTGGTGCACCACCTCCGGCCCCAGCGGTGGCTCCGATCGCGCCAACCGCCCCGCCACCGCCTTCGCTGCAATTTGCCGGAGCACGTCCTGCTGCGCCGTACTAAGAGGACGCACGTAGTGCATACGTGGCAGCATCGGGGTTGTGTAGGTTTGAATCAAACTGAACCAGGAGTTGCAGGTGAAGCGAATGGCGAGCTCAAGCTCGCCCATTTTCTTCGCGCCATGTTGAGTCAGCAATGTCAGCGGGTAAGAGGTGATGTAAACGCGGTTGGTATCGAGAGTGGAGAGGCGGACGCGGAGTTTTCCGATAAGGGAATCTCTCGCCGGCTTACTTGCAACGGCGGCGGAAGCACGAGAGTTGTCGAAGACGGCGATGGTGAGGGTAGTGCAGGGGTCGAAGACATCCCATGTGTACTGTTCGTTCCAGCGAGGATTGAATTGATGGAGAATGGTGCGAGTTCGCGCCCACTTTGGGCCGTACTTCAGGACGACGTATGCATCGGTTGAACCGGAGGCGCCGTCTTTGGCCAGCTTTACAGGGACGAGGTTGGAGGCTCCCCGAACGCCGACTTCGAGTAGGCCGATCGGGGGCTTCGAGAGCTTCTTGGATGTGGCTCGTACATCGCTGGAGGTATGAGCGGCTTCGTCGAGGACATGGTAGCCGCCTTCAAGGCAGACGCGAACGTGGAGGCGGCCGGCGTATGGGCGGAATTTGTCGCCGGAGAGGTTGAGCCAGAGGGAAGGTGGTTCTACGCGTTCGTCGATGCGACGGTGGATGGTGGAAAGGTGTAGTTTTGCATTGCCGACGGATTGAGTGGCGATAGCGTCATGGACGGAGATGGTGAGGAATGGATCGAAGGGTTCGGTGGCGATAAAGATGAGGTCTTGGTGCCAGCTAGGGGTGGCAGTTGAGGAGGAGGAGCAGAGGGGGACTGTAGCTGTTTTGAAAACCTGACTACCGAGCTGGGCAACGACGAATAGTTCAGTGTTGCGGGGTTTTGAGTCGGGGATGATGGGAAGACGGAGATCTTGGGTTTGGATGACGGTGAGACGAAGGTACCAGAGTTTGGGAGATAGATAAGCTTTTGAGCGGGTATGGATGAGGAAACCGCCGGAATCGGACTGCCATGCTTCGGGGAACGCTTCGTCGGCCTGTGTGCCGATCCAGATGGCAAGCATCATGTCTGTGTTTGCTGAACACTCCTTCGAGGAGCTTTCTAGAGTGTACCATTGCGGTGCGAGGGGACTGTCCGGCGGCGAGCGCTTCGGAATTTCTGAGAGGTCGAAGGAGACGGCGCCGAGACTCGCGCCTTCAGTGATAGCATCGCCTTCTTTCCTCTCTTCGTGTACGGAGATTTCTATAAATGCGGAATTGAGGCTCTCTTTATGAAAGGCGAAAACTTGATCCCATTCCGACGAGTTTAACCTCAATGTTACTGTTCTTGTCTTGACTGAATGACTACCGATCACGATTTTAGCAAAAACAAATCGATCGACCTTAGCGTCGTTCTCGTCTTCCTTGTCGGCGTGGTTTGCCTTTAAAATGCGGACGAAGAGGTAGGGGATACGGTCAACTAGGTCGTAAGAAACGGCGGCGCGCTCTCTGCCAGCAAGCTTGATTTCGAGGTCATTGAAACGCGAATGATGCGAATGCGTCGTCGGAGATGGCAGTACTGTCACCTGCACCTCCTGCTTCACCTTGTCCTCCTCAGGCGGTTTCTGTTCTGTTTTAAGCTTCCCTTCTTCTTTAGGTTCTTCTACATCCTTCTCATGGGGCGGTTTCTCCGCATTCTCCTCCTTCTCCACTGGCTGTGGAGAATCATCGTCAACGTAGTAGATCTTTAGACCAATCTCACCCTTAACCTGCGAAAAAACGCTCCTTTTTTCTAACGGGTAGTAGGTCAGCGTCTCCTCTCCCAGTTTCACGAAGCTGGAACCAGAGATCTTAACCTTTCCGAGGAAAGTATTCCGGCGGGCGTTCTTCTTGTCGTGGTAGACGTGGAGTTCCAGGTTCTGAGAAGCCAAAGATTCGGGGTCTTGAACGACGAATTCAAGCTTCTCCTCCCACATCGGTTGAAGATCTCTGTGCTTCGTTTTTGTTCGCCGGCGTTGTCCGTCGAAGTCCACCATCACGTATGCGCTCGCCGTTCCCTGCCCATCCTTGGGCATTAGGTTCCGCGCATTCAATACTTCCACAACTAGCTTTGTCCCGCCGCCCTCCGCCATTTTTTCCTGCAACCGAGCTCCAATTCTCCGGCGATCTATACAAAAAATTGAATTTGCTTTAGCTTTCTTGGATTGTGCGAGTCGACCGTTAGCACTGGAAGCAAGAAAGGAGCGTGGGCTTTAACAACAACAGAGTAGGACCTGGGAGGAATGGCCACGTCATATTTACACGTCGGATCCACGTAGGACGCTGTCAGTTCTATGACCAAGGGTCCTGGCCTTGTTGTTGATAAAAGACCCTATACTTTATGTAATTTATATAGATGCATTTGATTATATGGCTTATCACATATGGGTAAATTTGTCATTTCGGGAATCATAATAACAGAATAAATTGAACCAACGGACAAGATCTGCATTTTTTGGGCGAAAGGGGTGGATCTACTGCTGGCATTTATTCTGCTGTGTACCTTTTTTCCTCTTTTTTTATTTTATTAAAGCAGAAGAAAATGAAACCATCTGAGAAAAAGTAGACGTTGGATTTGTTTTGTTGCCTTGTGACTAGCGAGCGTGTTGGCGTGTGAAAAATAAATCCGGTTAGTAAATGGCTTCATGTGAAAAATTGCTTGATGTGGTAATTTCTGAATTATAGTACTGAATGTCAAATAAGATGAACCTAATCTTATTAGAAGGAATTTAATATGAGTCCATTGAGCTCAAATCAAACACTTGTAACATAATTGGAAGCTTTAAAACATTAAATGAAGAGTCAAACAACCTAC
>NEWO01000035.1:2105090-2133936 GCA_003013225.1 Phalaenopsis aphrodite | reverse complement strand
TATAAAGCGAAAAACAGATCTAGAAAATTACACCAGAAAAAGCGACACAAGATTTACGTGGTTTGACAAATTGTCTACGTCCACGGAACTGCAGAGGATTTTATTAGCTTTGGGGATTACACCGTCGACCACGTCGACTTACAAGAAATAATTCTCTCTCTCTCTCTCTCATCACCTTCTCGCTCTCTCTAAACCGAGAGTAACACCAAGAAGAAGAAAGACAACTTTTGAAGAAAAGCTTCCTTGTGATTCCTTTATTTCAGTCTCACGACAAAGTATAATCCAATGAGAGAAAACTGTTTTGAAGAGTCATACACATCCCTGTAATCGGAGCCCCTTTTAAAGCTTCACAGTATCTAACTTATTTTGGTAACCCTTAATTTCGTGATTCCATGAAAGCATGCTTTAATGACCCATATAAAATCTATTAAAGCAAGCTATCAAATTCATTGTCTTTTTCTGTATAACAGGAGGGACGGGAAATTAATCTGGTAAAACTTAATTAATTAAGTTTTCCTTAATTCTTCCTGTCAATAGAAAACAGCTTTAAATAAAAATCGAGAATCATCAAGCTATGACAGGGAATAAAATACATAAAGAAAAAAATTAAGAGTAGATAAATTAAAATCAATTTATCAAAGAATCTGCCGTAATAGGAAGTGGACGGGGTCTCCACCTTCCTCAACAATTTTCCCACTTGGAGACTGGGACACTAACTGCACCATCCATTGGCTGCACTGCCCTTTTCGTCAAACGTGTTATCCTCCACCTCTGCAACTCAAAACCCCTGTCTTCAAACTAGAAGACCAAATGAAGTCGAACACAACTTCAGTTTCTCAAGTGTGACGCCCTTGGTCAACATATCAACAGGATTCTTGCTTCCACAAATTTTCTCAAGTAATAACTGTCCATCATCTAACAATGATCGAATAAAGTGATACCTGATCTGAATGTGCTTGGTCCTGGATTGAAATGCTGGATTTCTAGCTAGGAATATGACACTCTGGCTATCACTATAGAGAGTGCCTTACTGAACCTCCTTACCCAATTCCGCCAAAAAACTCCCATATCATCTCCTTAGCAGCCTCTGACACTGCAACATACTCAGCCTCTGTAGTGGACAAAGAAACTGTCTTCTATAAATTAAAGCCCCATGACACTGCAGTTTTGCCAAGAGTATAGACATAACATGTAGTACTCTTCCTACTGTCAATGTCTCCAGCTAAATTCGCATTAACATAACCCTGTATCTCTAGGCTCTTTCTTGAGAAACACAAACAAGTTTCTGAAGAGCCTTTTAGATATCTCAAAATCTACTTCACAACTTCTCAATGTTCCTTTCATGGATTACTCATGTATCTGCTCACAACTCCCACTGCATGGGCAATATCCGGTCTGGTACAGACCATAGCATACATAAGTGAACCAATAGCTGAAGCGTAAGGAACCATACTCATGTAATCTTGTTCCTCCTCTAACTTGGGTGATTGATTTTTGCTGAGTCTGAAGTGACTGCCTAAAGGCGTGCCAACTGGCTTGGCCTTGTTCATATTGAACATACTAAGCACCTTTTTCACATATTCAGCTTGTGAAAGTCTCAAAGTGCCTTTGACTCGATCTCTAACAATCCTCATGCCAAGGATTTGTTTTGCCCCTCCCAAATCCTTCATTGCAAAGTGCTCTGACATCTGCTTCTTCAGATTATTGATCTCATAAATGCTGACCCCTGCAATAAGCATATCATCCACATACAACAACAGGATGATATAGGAATGGTCAAAGTAACTGACATAGCAACCGTGATCTGCATGACATGTGCTGTATCCGACATTTTGCATGAAATTATCAAACTTCTTGTACCATTGTCTAAGAGCTTGCTTCAGACCATACAATTTTTCTTCAATCTACAAACTGAATTTTTTTTCCTTGTACCACGAACCCTTCAGGCTGGTGCATATAGATGTCTTCTTCAAGGTCTCCATGAAGAAAAACTGTCTTCACATCTAATTGCTCCAGAAATAGATCTTCGGTAGCAACCATAGCCAGGACCATCTTGATGGTTGTGAGTTTTACCACAGGAGAAAATATCTCAGAGTAATCAGTGTCTTGCTTTTGTTGAAAGTCTTTTGCAACAAGTCTGGTCTTGTACCTTTTACTGCCATCAGACTCAGTCTTTACCCGGTACACCCACTTATTGTGCAATGTCTTCTTCCCTGGGGGAAGTTCTGTCAGCTCCCATGTCTGGTTTCCTAATAGGGAATCAATCTCCTCCTTCATGACCAGCTCCTACTTGCTAAAATTTTCATCTGTTAAGGTTTCTTCATAGCTCTGTGGTTCTCTACTGTTTGTCAGCAAGATGTAGTTTAAAGTTGGTGAGTAACGCTGTGGTGAACGCCTGCTCCTGACTGACCTACAAACGACGGCTGGAGTAGTAAATGACTCTGGACCTGCCTGCGGAATAATAGGAATGGGTGCCCCGGACCCATTCTCCTCCTCATTCTCATGTCCGTCCTGCTCTGTGTCCTCTGGTACATCGTCGAACTCCACGAACTCTGACTCATGAGGAGCTACTCCAGAATTTGTATTGGCTTTGTCCTTGTACATCTTCTCATTGAAAATCACATTTCTGCTTCTAATAATCTTTCGATCCTGATCATCCCAGAAACGATAACCAAATGTTTCGTCGCCATAACCAATGAGATAACATTTCTTTGACTTAGCATCAAGCTTGCTACGTACATCAGGATTGATTAGCACATAAGAAAGACAACCAAAAGTCTTAAGATGAGAAAATTTGACCTCTTTGCCGCTCCAGACCTCCTCAGGTAATTTACAGTCTAATGAGACAGATGACCCTCTATTGATTAGGTAAACTGCAGTGCTGACCGCATCTGCCCCAGAAGGTTGGTGGTAGTCCTACGTGCAATCTCATGCTCCTAGCACGCTCATTGATGGTCCTGTTCATGCGTTCTGCAACTCCATTTTGTTGTGGTGTCCCCGGAATGGTCTTCTCCATTTTGATACCTTTAGCTGCACAGTACTCCTTGAATCCACCATCAATGTATTCACCACCATTGTTAGATCTTAAACATTTCAGTTTTAGATCTGTCTCCGTTTCAACCATGGTCTTCCAAGTTTTGAACACAGAAAATACATCAGATTTATACTTCAGAAAGTAAACCCATACCTTTCTGTTGTGGTCATCTATGAATGTAACGTAATAGCGAGAGCCTCCAATAGATGTCACTGGGGAAGGCCCCAACACATCGGTGTGTACCAGTTCTAGTTTTCCTGCCTTTGGCACCCTGCCACCTTTCAGGAAACCGACCTTCTTCTGCTTCCCCATGATGCAACTTTCACACATGCCGAAATCAACGGACTTCAGTTCTGGTAGCTTGCCTCTGGACTGAAGCTCTTTCATACCTCTCTGACTCATGTGTCCAAGTCTGCAATGCCACAAGTCTGTTGTGCTCTCTGCAACTGTGGTATCAACATTGTTAATTAGACCAGTTGTCATATATAACGTACCAGTCTTCTTATCCTGAGCCAGTACCAGTGCTCCTTTAGTAACCTTCCATGTGTTATCAGAGAACACTACTGAATGACCTCCCTCATCAAGCTGCCCAATAGATATGAGGTTCTTTTTCAGTTCAGGAATGTGTCTAAACTTTTGCAGGATCCATTTATTTCTGTTAGGGAGTGTAGCTTCAACATCTCCTATCCCCACCACGTTCAAAGCTGCTCTATCAACGAGGTACACTTTCCCAAAGTCACCTGAAACATAGTTTCTCATTAACTCCCGGTGAGAAGATGTGTGAAAAGAAGCCCCTAAGTCCAGTATCCAATCGTCAACATAGTTATAAAATGCAAGCAATAGCGCATCCTGCACTTCTTCAGTTACAGCGTTAGCACTGACGTTCTACGTCTTCTTAGGATTTTACAGTTCTTCTTTATGTGGCTAGTTTTGCCACAATTCCAGCAGGTTGCTTGCTGACCAGGCTTTGACTTGCTCTTGCTTCTATGCTTTGATTTCGACCTACCTCTGTTTGAGTTCCTGTCTTGTGATCTCCCTCTGGAATCAACATTCAGTGTTGAACTCGAACCTGAGATCTCGCCAGAATCTTTCCTGCGCACCTCTTCAGCAAGAATCAAGTCACGAATATCATCATATTTCAGTTAGGTAAATCAGTTTGGTTTTACCTGCAGAGTTGCTAACTGCCATCCTCATGGCTTCCCAGCTATTTGGTAATGAAGCCAACAATATCAGCGCACGTATCTCATCGTCAAAATCAATTTCAACAGACGATAATTGATTGGTATTAGTATTGAAATCATTCAAATGTTGAACAACCGACACATATTCCGCCATCTTCAGGTTGAATAACTTTTTCATCAAGTGCACCTTATTATTCGCAGATGGCTTTTCATACATACTTGATAAAGTCGCCATAAGATCTGTCATCGTCCTCTCCTTTATGACATTGTGAGCAACCGACCTCGATAGGGTTAATTGAATAACTCCCAAAATCTGTCGATCCAACAGATTCCAATCAGCCTCTTCTATCTTCTCCGGTCGTTTTCCCAGTAGTGGAAGATGAAGTTTCTTCACATAGAGGTAATCCTCTATCTGCATCATCCAGTATCCAAAATCCGTGTCATCGAACTTCTCGATCCCTGAAACCTTCACTTCGTCTCCAGCCATCGTTCTTCCTCAGATCCGAACCTGGGCTTTGATACCAATTGTTATGAAAAATGATGGCAATAAAGCGAAAAACAGATCTAAAAAATTACACCAGAAAAAACGACACAAGATTTATGTGGTTCGGCAAATTGCCTACATCCATGGAGCTGCAGAGGATTTTATTAGCTTTGAGGATTACACCGTCGACTTACAAGAAAGAATTCTCTCTCTCTCTCTCTCTCTCTCTCCTCACCTTCTCGCTTTCTCTAAACCGAGAGTCACACCAAGAATAAGAAAGACAACTTTGAAGAAAAGCTTTCTTGTGATTCCTTTATTTCAGTCTCACGACAAAGTATAATCCAATGAGAGAAAACTGCTTTGGAGAGTCATACACATCCCTGTAATCGGAGCCCCTTTTAAAGCTTCACAGTATCTAGTTTATTTTGATAACCCTTAATTTCGTGATTCCATGGAATCATACTTTAATGACTCATATAAAACCCATTAAGGCAAGCTATCAAATTCATTGCCTTTTTCTCTATAACAGGAGGGGCGAGAAATTAATCTGGTAAAACTTAATTAATTAAGTTTTCCTTAATTTTTTCTGTAAATAGAAGACAACTGCTTTAAATAAAAATTAGGAATCATCAAGCTATGGTAGGGAATAAAATACATAAAGAAAAGAATTAAGAGCAAATAAATTAGAATCAATTTATCAAAGAATCTGCCGTAATAGAAAGTGGACCGGGTCTCCACCTTCCTCAACAATTATTGCTAGTTTATTATGATATGATATTTTTAACTAAGTCTAGACTATGTTATTTTATCTTCATCTTTTAGGAAAATTTGTGTGTCTTTCTTATCTTCAAATATATGATGGATTATTCTAGCTAGGCTAGATACAATCGTTTTATGCAACTTTAAATATATTGTGAATTATTATGACAGGGCCAAACCCAATCCTTTTTTTTTTTTTTTTCATTCATAGGTTTATTCTCGTAAAATTTATGTCTCATCTTTTAATTATTTTTTTATGCATGTATGTTGAATCTTCGTGTAATGTTAAAATAATAATCTCATTCTCTACCGCCATATTTTTTTTAGCATCCAATAATTATAATTAATTATTTCAACTTATTCATTATCCGGTATAACTATAAATGATTCATAGTTATTCTCTTATACAGTTTCATTACTCATATGATAACTAAAGGATTACTCACCCCTTTTCCACGTGTCTTCATCCCATCCTCCAATGTAATTGACATCCCCATGGGAAAGATTTGAATTAAGAGTCCTTTATGTAGTATTATGTTGTGGCGGGCTCTTCTATTTTTGACAATTTAAAGATGCATGCTTCTTATAATCACAAATGAGACATACACCATGAGAAATGCCATTTTAAATATCATATTTTTCGAACAATTGCTGTAATTAATGATTTATTATTTTTAATGCTAATTTTTACAAAGAACAAATCTATGTAAGAGAAATATAACCGTGGGACGAAGCCAAAGGTCGGCTTACAGAACGCTGAGAGAATGCAATATGGAGCTTACACCATGCCTTCAGTGCAAGGTGTACCATTGTTTTTGTTTTCTTTTCTTTTATATGAAATCTTCTCAATCTGACGCAAAAGCGTGGCGTCGGACAGCAGGGAGCTAAAATGTAGAAAAGATTTTGAGCGGCGTGTCTGTTTGAACTTTTTTTAAGATCAGTAACTGATTTCTGCTTTGAGTACAATAAAATGGAAACTATATTGATGATTTTTCATAGATGATTTTGGTGATTCAGAGTCTTTAGTGCAATAAAAATTAGAAATATGGTAGCATTTTTTTGATTCATTCTGTTTGAATCTTGATTGTGTTATCGAAATTGTCCTCTTTCTAACAGTTAGTGATATCTGCGAAATCAGAATGTTTGATTAGCTTTGACAGCCTATTTTCATTGGTAATTTGGCTCGACTTTGTTATAACCCGTTCATTTCTTGAAGTATGGTCTCAATTTCATGAAATAATTGAGGTGAAAAAATATTTGAGAATCCTTTTTTTTCTAGCTCATTTGTTTTATATTAAAATGAGATACATTTCAAATGTATCCAATTCAAATTGTGCAATAAGTTTGATAATAGTAGGGGTTAATAATGGGAATGGCGATGCAATACACAAAGGATTGAAGAGCTTTACTGAATAGGCGAAGCGGAGCGTATATCTCTACATTTCTGTTAAATCAATGGAGATGATCCATTTAGATGGATATACTCGTGTATCCTTTACAGAATTGACAATATGTCATTGCAAATTAGAACAAACTTGACATGGATCTCTTGTTTTTCTTGCGAGAGAGCCTCACCTTTGAGCTTCATTGAAATTAGCAAGGAAATTGAGTGAAATTGAAATGGAATTGTACTGTTCTAAACATTCCTTTGTTTTTTTTTTTAAACTCTGTTCGGCTTATTTTTTTCAATTCTATCACTTCCAATCTTTTTTTTTTATTATTTTTCTAGTTTTTTTGTCTTGCTTTGCTTTGCTTGGAGATGTTGCTCAATTTAGTTGCTATTATAACTGTTTTTTACCAAACCATTCAAAAGTATGATGGGCTTTGAAGAGCTCATTTGAACTTGAAGAGTATAAATTTGGATAATTTTTCAAGAGGTATATTAAGTAGAGATAAAACACCATCTATATATTTCAACTTAATTTGGGAACTTAATATTCCTAATTTGTAAGTCTTTGTAATTAATTACTCTTTTTGATTATGGGAGAGAACTTTTGATTTAGGCTAATCTTTTAGCTTTATAATGGCTTCACATATGATTTAGCTTTTCATGATGATTTAAGGAAGAGAAGGTGTTGCTCCTAGACTTAGTGGAGATAATGGAGGAATAGATTATATAATCTTAGGTTTGCAATGGACTCTACTATATTTAGCAAGACATCATAGTCCACTAACTGACTAGAGGATCTTTTTCAATAATTATGGATTGTTTTGTCTAAGAGGATCTTGGAGATTTGAGGAAAGCTTAGCCAACCTTGGTTAGCAGAGAATTTTATGTTTTATTAAGTGCCCCGGATGACTTGTCACTCATAGACTTAGTCGTTGGTATGCAATTCTCTATTTTATAAAGTTTGTGGGCTAATTTTAATTACAGAATTTTGCACGATTAAGAAACCACAACAATCTCGGAAGAAAAAAAAAACATTATTATCATCTCCAAATATCACATCAGATGATTAAATGACCTTAAAGATCAACAAGAACTGTACAAAGGCTACAATAGATTGACTCATCTTCAACTGGTGGTGGATGCCTCTTCAAAATTTTGGCGCTTCTGTTGATCTTCAGGAGAACGATATTTTCCAGATATCGCCACCACACATGCATTAATGTTTTCTTCTCAAAGCGCGGCGGGAAAAATACAATATTTCTTCATCACCTCTAAAATGTGCAAGTGCGACATGGGATTCTCCTATGGAATGCGCGACATCAGCATGAAAGAAGATCCTGTTTATCGCCTAAAACGCAGGACGGGGATATCTTTCTTCTCCACCACAATGTGAAAGAATATATCGTTGCTTATCTTCTACATATGACGATGATGACTTTACTCTACACTGTAAGGCAAAAAAAAATTCCGTTGTGCCCTTGCTACGTAGAAGAAAGACGACTTTCTTCTTCGTCGCAACATGAAATATATAGTTTCTTCTCTATTATCCAAGACAAGGACTACTTTCCTCTTGGCCACAACACAAAAAAAGTTTCTGTTGTGCTCCTGCTAGGCAGGACAGAGATGAATTTCCTCTTAGCCGCAACATGAAAAAATATCTTGTTACTCGTCGGCTACGCAGAATGACGACATTCCTCTTTGCCGCAACACGAAAGAAGATCTCCTTGCTCTTTTCTTACGCAAGACAAAGATTACTTTTCTCCTTGCTGCAAGACAAAGATTACTTTTCTCCTTGCTGCAATACGAACGAATCATCAGCAGCAATCTTCTTAAAACTTTGCAACAATCTTCTTAATAAATTTAAATACGAATACATCAGCATACGTTTATAGAATTTCAAACTCTACAAAGAAGTTTATAAGAAATTGGGTTTGTGTCATAGAATTTCAAACTCTACAATTTATCGTAGTAGTAATGGATATATATCTTCCAACTTAGGCTCTGATTGTGGAATTTAAAAAATGAGTTGAAGATTCGCTGCTAAGATACTCAAATTTGAATTCTTTAGTTAAGCCAAATGTAATGCTGATAAAATGCCGAAGTCCATTAAGAAGATTGTTGCAAAGTTTTAAGAAAACATTCAAATTATGTATTCGTAATCCAAACTAGCTAGCAAAGTTTTATTAAGAAGATTGTTGCAGCAATGTTTTGGGTTCAAACAATCTTCTTAATAAATTTAAATCTTCTTAAAACTTTGCAGCAAGACAAAGATTGTTGCAGCAAGATAAAATTATGTATTCAAATACGAACGAATCATCAGCAGCCAAGAACCCAAAACATTGCTAGTTAATCTTTGTCAAGAAAACATTCAAACATTGCTAGTTCACGTAATCCAAACTAGCAATGTTTTGGGTTCTTGGCTGCTTCAGCAGCTCATCATAAACTTGGAGTACGCTGTACATAGACAAATCAATGTTAATGGACTCCATTGGACATTTATTTTTTGTAGCCAATGATTACGTGTGAAATATTAGGCTAGATATGCATGAGCCTCTACAAATATACAAAAATTTCCTTGTTTTACATTTGATATTAATAATTTTATTTCATTCTCGTGCATCCCAATAAGTATTGATGGTTATCTGTAAACTTCATATATTACTGTCAGTTACATTTTTAAATCTTCAAGTATGAGAGGTTTGTTTTATGTAGGAATTTTTATTGTTGTACCAAAATTTAACATTCATAGAATATTGTTGAGAATTAATATCTACGTTTATTATCTAAAACTATATATTAGATTCACAAAAAAAAAAAAAAATCTTTATAATATAGAGGTGGATATATATTTTGCATCAAAGGAGGCTCATAAATTACATATACATGGGAATAAACTCATTTTAGTTTCATAAAGCTACTTAGCTTGTTTCAGTTACTTCTATAAAGCAAATGCCAAAACGAGATAACAATCCCCCCCTGTATATTAATAGCGAGCAAACTTCTCATTTCGCTAACATCAATCTTTCTTTCGAGCTTAGTATTATTATAATTAGTATTATGGCTTTCATTGATTTGAGCTTTATCTAACTAAATCCATAATTATCGAGATTGTTATGTAGAAATCCATGCACCGTACAATTGATTCCCTAGTTGTGTATATAGTGAATTGTGTGATTTGTCTTGTTGTGTGTACACTTATTCTGGTTTTATTTCATATTGTAATTCCACCAAGCTTCCTTTTGCATGTCCTTCCAAAAACTACCCTCAATGTTAACGTTTAAAAAAAAATTATAAGGTTGCAACTTAACAACTCATGTAACATGCATGCATTTCTCCATTTTGCTACCTTTACACAAACACACAACACCAAATGACATCAATGGCCTTTCACAACCTTTGTGGGCTAATCTTTGAGCCATTTCTTACTGCTCATCCAATATGTTTGAAACCAAGTAGCTGATCCCTGTCACTGTCCTAGTGTCCTTATAAAAGCCATGGAATCCAAAGTAAAACAACTAAAGCATGCATCTCACTAAGTGTAAAACCACCTCTATGTTTTAACTAGCAACTCTTCTAATTGCTAATAGTAATCAGTATCTCGCTTCTCTATGTCTCTCTCTCTTTTACTCGTGCACACACTTTGCACACTTAGCTTACAGAAGTATGATTACATGAAACCAAATCTCTTCACAAGAGCCATAACCCTAGAGAGAGGGCCAATTCCATTGCATGTTTACATCATCTTCCTCTTTTGCCAATTAGTGTTTTGAGACTGGCTTCTACCAATGGCTTTTGCTCTTTACAAAAACTTCAAAGCCATCATAAACACCACTTTCCTCCTGCTCCTATGCTTCTTCTTCACCTCCCACATTCGATCTCCCACCACCTTCATTCCTCTCTCGTCAACCAGCCATGGGTTAACACCAAGAGGTGCTGGTTGCTTTGGCCTTCAAAAGCTAAAGGACTCTCATTCAAGATGCCTTTATCTCAAAACACACCACCCCTGCATCACTCAAGGCTATTTTAACTATCTCCATATCTTCTACTGCTCGTGTGGGAGGTATCCTGCAATAGGCTACTCACTTTTAGCTTCATGGCTACTAATCCTATTCTATCTCTTGGGCAATACTGCCTCTCATTACTTTTGTTCCTCAGTGGAGAACCTCTCGAGAGTCCTTCACCTATCTCCCACCATCGCCGGAGTCACCCTCCTCTCCTTGGGAAATGGTTCACCTGATGTATTTGCAAGCATTGTGTCATTTCGCTCAGGCTCCGGTGAGGTTGGATTAAGTAGCGTGCTTGGTGGTGCCTTCTTTGTGTCGTGTGTCGTAGTTGGTGTCATCAGCCTTTGTAGGCCTTCTACCATCAAAAGCATTGGAGGGGGTGGAGTCTCTCCATCTGCTACCACTACTGCTACTGTTGCTGCTACTATTTGTATTGATCGAGCTAGTTTTCTTCGTGATGTGTGTTTTTTTATCTTTGTCCTCTCTTCCCTCCTCACTATCCTCATCGTTGGCAAGGTGACCATATGGGGTTCCATGGCCTTCACCTCTCTCTACTTTGTCTACGTCTCCATTGTCTCTGCCACACATTTCTGTCGTGAGAAATATGATAGTCTTGTCATTCCCATCCTCGACACTGAGGAGCTCAATGAGCCAATTTCTGCCACCAAGGAAAATAACTCTTCCTCCTCTGATCATAACCCACCCGAGAACCCATCTAATTTTCTTCAGCTATGGATCCTTACCTCACACTATCTTAGTTGGCTTCTCTACTTCATTGAGCTCCCCCTCTATCTCCCCAGAAGATTAACCATACCAGATGTATCCGAGGAGCGATGGTCAAGGCCCTTTGCAGTGGCCTCTGCTGGCCTGGCACCAATATTCCTTGCTACTTTATGGAATTCAAAGAGAGGAGGAACGAGCTCGAAGGAGGGGCTGACCATGTGTCTCTATAGTGGCTTGATAGGGTTGGTCATTGGTTTGATGGCCTTGCACACAACCATGAAGGACAATCCACCAAGGAAATGCTTATTCCCATGGCTTGCAGGAGGTTTCTTGATGAGTGTTCTTTGGACTTATGTCATTGCTGAAGAGCTTGTGGGGTTGTTAGTTTCCCTGGGTTACATATTCGGGATAAGCCCTTCCATTTTAGGGTTTACTGTTCTTGCGTGGGGAAACTCCATTGGGGATTTGATAGCGAATGTGGCAATGGCAATGAATGGGGGCCAAGATGGGGCCCAAATTGCGATATCCGGCTGCTATGCTGGCCCAATATTCAACACATTGGCCGGTCTCGGGTTGTCGCTGGTGGTGTCGGCTTGGGCCGTGCATCCCGACCCATTTGTAATACCTGTGGCCCCCGCATTGTTTGAGATTCTAGGCTTTATGATTGGGGGTTTGTTGTGGGCTTTGGTTATCTTGCCAAAGAAGGATATGAAGCTGGATAGGGTTTTGGGGATTGGGCTATTGGCCATCTATTTGGGTTTCTTGTCTTTGAGGCTATCTCAAAGCTTGGGGCTTATCCAGTTTTGACAGAGGGTCTGTTTTGTAATTTAACTTAATTTGTTGTAATAGTTGAAGGGAATTTTAAGATGTCATCTTCTTTTTAATGCTTTAGTTAGCATGCTAGCATTTTAGAATTCATTTTTCAAGATGTTCAATGAAGTGTACTGATACTTCATGATGTAGCCTTTCTTAGATTATGCAATGTGAATGCTATTATTAAGTAGCGCTGAGAGTTTTGATATATATTATTATTTATTGATATGTTTTTGACTTATACATTCAGATTCATGACATAAATGTGATAGCAATCTAAATTAGACAGTGGTCTAAACTTAGAAAATTAAGATGCCAAACACAAGGACAAAAAATAGAGCATTTACATCAATACCCCATAATTCTTATTTATTTACATATCTAACCTCCAAACATTCATGTTTACATCTTTACCACTCAAATATTAAACATCGCATTAAAAATATAAACATCACTATCTTTTAAAAAACGAAATATAGTCTTTTCATATATATATAACATTTATTTAATGATTATAAATAATTCTTTTCTCATATATTTATCAAATATAAATTTTTGGGAAATTTATATGCATAACATAATTCATATGTACTTATATTTTCAACCCACCCTTTTGTTTCATGAATCTATACATGGAAAGATGAAATTTACTTTTAAAAATTAATAATAATTATATTTTTGATGTGATTCTAATATTATAAGTATTATAAATGTAAACATGAAATATAAAATATTAAATATGTAAATACATGAATTGTGTGGAAAGAATGTAAACGTTGAGTTGTGAGGATAGTTTATATCTATATTATGTATATGTATGAAGGATTGTTTATGTGTGTAATAGGGATAAAGTATTAAATGTATGATTGCGATGGTATATTTAACTTTGTAGCTATTCTTAACCAAATCAACTCGTGTTGATATGAGATCAACTCGCCCAAAGAGCTGAATTTGCCTCACCAGAACTCCAATGAGATCAATTCTCCTAAGAAGATCGACTTTCACTATCTTCAATTTAGCTTGACAAGGGCGTTACCGAGGTGAATTGTTGTAGATGAAGAGAAATTAATACAAAAAGTTATGCGTATGTTTGGGGTAGCTGCAATTTATTGAATAATCGGCTAATAAGCTGATGAAAAATAATTTGCTGATAAGGTAGGTGCGATGACTTTTACAAATTTTTATTTTTTTAGAAATGTCAGATCACTGTCAGAAATCTACCACCGCAACTAAATATGTGTGGTGTGAAAATGTTGTTTTCAGCATTTTCAAAATGCATAAGCTGCCAAAATGTAGTTTTCCCAAACAGACCGGGTGCGTTTTGTAAACGACATCGCACCAAATAAGCTGCCCCAAACGGGCCCTAAATGTAATACTCATCGCAAAAATAGATAAAATATATCAAAATTATAGTGAGATTAGTATGCTATAATGACATGTACTCTCAGCATTGTTTAAATTATTCATTATAAATATTGATTATATGTCAATTCATTGATTGATGTTAATATTCCAATATGGTATGTTTGTATGCACCTGATTGATCGATGACGTTTATTTTATTTAGGTGTTGGATGGGGACGTCGAAATATTCTTTCATATAAATTAAAAAAAGAATTTATGCTCGTTTATCTACATCCTCTTTTTAAGCCGCTCATTTATTTTGAGATTCGTGCTCACATATTTTTATGTACACATATTCATATTCTTATATAACTATTAATGTCATATTTAGGCATAGATATGAATGAAACAAAGGAATGATTTCATTTGATTTAATGCTATTTTTTATTAATCGTTTAAAGTCATTAATCTGGCACATGGAGTTAATAATTGTTTATTTAGAAGAATAAATCTTTTTATCATTTGATATTTAATTAAGAAGTTCAGAAAAGTATATAGAAGGTCAGAAAACTATATATGTTGATAGTTATAATTTATAAATTAAGCTACATTTAATATTTAATTTGGTAATTACTGAAAATATGTTTTATGCATGACTTCTCATCTTTTTAGCTGCAGCTGTGCTGCCCCAATAAGCTGTTGTGGGACAGATGATTGTCTGTTCGGTGCAGCTGTGTAAAACTAACTATCGGACAGTCTCAACATTTTAATTCATGTCATTTTGCATACAAATATTTTGTTCACGTGTCTATCTAGAACGGCTTCAAATGAATTGCTTCTCAATTTTATTATTGTAATAAATTTTTATTTTTACTGAAATTCTGGAAATGGGAGTAATATTTAAAAAATAAAATCTTCGTTTTATTTTTTTATATAATTTTGTAAAAAGAAAATTTAAATAAAGCATTTTTTAATTAAATTATTTTTAAAAAAAATCCGACCTGCCGGATTCGAACCAGCGACCTAAGGATATCTGTTCCAAACTACAGTCCTCCGCTCTACCAACTGAGCTAAGGTCGGTTTTTGGTGATTTCTGAACTTTTATTTATATAACTCTATTTAATTTCCTGAAATTTGCATTATGACATCCTTTGAATGTCAGTTTAATTGCATAAAAAATTAGTAATTAACTTAATAGTGAATTTAATTCTAAATTTAACCGTTGGTAAAATTATGTTAGAAGTTAATGATTAGAGCTTGTTTTGAACTTAGGTCTCCTAATTAAAGAAAAGTCTCTCTATAAATTCTATCAAAAGCTTTTCATTTAAAGTATAAGATTAGATTATTACCATTTATACTTTAAGTGTTGCTTGATTTGAAGGACTTTGAGCATAAAATATTGCTAATGTAAGAACACTGTAAAATTAGGCTTTTGGTTCATAAAAATAGATTCAAAAAACAATTTAGACGAATTTACGATCTACACGTTAGTTTTTTTGATGTATTTCAAAACAGGTTTATTTTGGCCAGTATTCGGATACATTGCAAGTCGTTGTCGCTCCCCACTGTCTTTGTCAACTACTGCTATCCTTATCACCATTATTGGTCGGGCCTATTTAGTGAGATGTTATTTCTAATTTATTTACGGGATGTTTTAATAGGTTTCTATCATTCAAAAGGTTGCCATTTCTAAAATATTTTGGCAGGACACCATTATTGTAGCGTGCAGGAGTTGTAACGACTAACAATTATTTGTTAAACCCGACTTATATTGAATCATATCTTTTTACTAACCATTCTTTTCGTCACGTTCACTTTTTCTTGACTTGATCTCATCAAATTGTTTGTTTTTAATGCATACAACTTCAAACATAATACAAATCACCTTCATCTAGTACTTATTAACACTCTAGTTATGGGAGCATAAATGTTTTTTTTTTAATTATTGTTAAGGTAGCTATGTTGTTGAAATAATATGATAATAAAAATTGAGTCATGGTAGGAGGTTAAGGTCAGTTGTAATCATGCTCTCACATAATTCATTTGAAGTGTAGGGACCATTTGGTGTACTAAACCTCTATTCAAAGTAATGAAATAAAAGTTAGGCCAATCTCATGCATGATACATATCATTAAAAAGGAAATGGATATTATTTTGCTCTTAAATTGACATTTTGTTTCTTATATAATATAAAGCCCGTGTTGCTTCAAGTCCAAATCATAATTTTTTTTCCACGTGGATTCAGATGTCTGTATTGCTGTTCATATGTTGGGTAACCAACGTGTTACAGCTTCTCTTTTTAAGGGCAGAATTATCATTTTTCTTGAGTGCGTACATATGATTTATTGAGAATCATGTCATTATTTTTTTCATTGTTATTAGTTTTATTTACTTTAAGTATTTGGTAAGAAAATTTATTGGTGGATATAAGATTTAGGGGCATTTGAATGCATACCACTCAAATTTCTATATATATATTTACATATCTAGTAGATGAACTCTATTATTATTATTATTATTATTATTATTATTATTATTATTATTATTATTATTATTATTATTTCATATTTATATCAAATAAATATTTCTATTAAATCAAAAAAATCATTGTTTCAACTTTTAAAATGTGATATACACATTTTCATGCATAGATAAGGTGACATATACGTAAAAAATTGAAATTTATGTGGTGGACATATAAATGCACATGATTTAAATGACATGTATTTAAATAATCTAAATATTTATGCACATTGAATATTTGATATTATGTGGCTATGAATGCATGAAAATTTATGAAGCAACCAAAACAATCATGTACCATATTCCCCATTAATAATTCTATGTTTGCCAACACAATAATGTACATATCTTATAAATATGTGGTGCTTGTTCTTTGTAGCCTAACATATGAAATGTACTTATCTATTCAACATGTAAAATTTTTTTTATTTTACATTTATGCCATCCAAATATTTCACATCACATTAAAAAAACATCACAATTTTAATTTTTAAAAGTGAAATGCAAATTTTCATACATAGATATGTAAAAATTGAAGTATAAGTGTTAGATATGTAAATAAATTAGAATTAAGTGCTATCTATGTAAAGTTATGATTAACTTTGAGGTCACAATTGCTTAATTGTAATATAAATCAAACTTGGAAAAATTACATACATACCACATAATTCTTATATATTTACATATCTAGCGCCTAAAGTTTACTATTTGTGCTCATAATAACCTGTGGATGAGAAAGATGATAATGATGGGCTTTTTTGTATGTGATGATAAAGTTTTGAGTGCTATAAATGTAAATATGAAAGTTTTGGTGTTAGAAATGTAAATACATAAGAATTGTGTGGTATATATGTAAATGCCCCAAAAAAGTATTGTATACATCTATATATATACATACACTATCATAGTTTTATTATTTTGAGTTATTGTTCAAATAATTATAAGTTTATACGTCGTGTACTTTTCTTATTAGTTATGTATTAAATAAATCATTTTATTATAAATATTAGTATATATTTTTAGTACTTGTAACAAGAATTTATAGAGATTATTGTTCTAATATATTTTTACTATGGAGTATATTTGTATTGGTTAATTTGGGTTCTTTGTGAAAAATAAGATATGCACATATACAAGCATACATACAATGTGTATCTTATGTATGTATGATACTTAAGAAATTATTTTGATATTTGGTGTGTGCTAGAAGATTTACGGCGATAGAGTAATAAGTATAACATTATAGCATTGCACAAAATCAAGTAGAGACTCACGTAATTAAAGTGAAGGGTAGAGACACCATAAGTTTTTTACTTTGAAAATCTTAGAAAATGCAAAAAGAAATCACGAGGCTTAGCCCAACTGAAATAATATTTTATGTAATTGTGAGTAAACAGACTCATTCTTCTTCTGGGTTAGGGAAGACGGAATTGCAAAGTTGATGTACAACAATATTTAAGAAATAATGATCGTAACAGGTCAAAAAGGGCATAGTCGATTGTCATGAAGGCAATAGTCCGTCGTAAATGTTGTAGATGAAGGAAGTAAAACTAGCTTGCTGTAGTTGTTGTAGTTGAAATTCATGGATTAGTTGGTCATATAGGTCATAAATGGTTACTTCAAGGGCATTGGTTGGCCATAAAGGTCATAATAAGGAGCTGTAGGAGTTGGGATAAAGTATGTAGGCCGCAGAGGCCATAGTTGAGAGCTACATGAGCTGTGAGTCATATATGTCGCAGTAGTGACCTGTGAGTCGTGCTGGTCATAATGATGAATTATGATTACGTTCATAGGCCGCACATGTCAGAGTTGAGAGATGAATGAGTTCTGAGTCACATAGGTCATAGTTGATCACATAAGCCTTAACGGGAAGTTGTAATAACTTCCTTAGGCAGTCAGAATTTGTAGTTGCATGAGTTGTAAACCACACAAGTGGTAGTTGATCACGTAGGTTATAGTGGTGACTTGTGCCAATGCACTTAAGTTGAAAGGGCCAACATTGAGAACTGCATAAGATGTGATAACACTCATAAGATGGAGGGGTCGAAGCTAGGAGCTGCATGAATCGTGGAATGTGTAGGCCATAATTGTCATGTAGGCCATAGTGATGGGTTGCAATGAGAGAGCTTCAGGAGTCTGGAGAGAGTTATTATATATTGGGAGTGGTAGTTGTAAGTAGTTATTACGGGTTGTGCTGTTACTCCATTTTTTGAAGACAATTTTGCACCATATGTGTGGTGCATGTTATTTTACCATATTTAGGGTGCACTAATATATCGTCTTTGAGGTGTGTCATTGTCTTATCTTTGGGGAGCATCGTTGCAATATTATGTAAAAGCGTCTCGTTACTCTGTAACATAAGCTAAGATTTCATAATCAACGTCGTGATTCTACAATAAGCTTTGTTGGATGAGTAGGAGGCGACAGGAGGTGGTCGAAGGCTAGCGACGAGCGGTGGTCCAAGGTGGTTGGCAGCTGTTGATGAGTGGTGGTCAACTGTGGTTGGCGATTGCAGTGGTGGACGACATTCACTAGACATTCGATGTAAAACATTAGAGCTCAGCTCATTCTCCTCCAATTTTCAAGCTTCTTTGTGTACAAAGTCTAGTTCCGCTTTCATGAAAGTGGTAAAACTCTAGTTATAGAGTCTGAGGATGTATTATTGCAATTAAAAAATCATGTCATTCCATCGGAAGACCTGGAGATGTTACATTAATCAGATAAAATTTTGTAAACATTGAAATTATTATTAGGCTCGTTGGATTCTTAGGCTCGTTGGAGATATTATTAGGCTCGTTGGATTCTTCTCATTGAGACACTTGATTTGATTACAAACTTATAAGATTTGAAATCCGTTAGACATTCCAATTGTACACTAGAAGTAGTCAAAAATATTTTAACGGCTTGATCTAGATTTGATTTGTCTCGGATCTGACCAGCCACAGTGTCATTGTGTTTGTCTCGTCAACCCGACCAATATGACTATAAATTTACCAAAATCAAATTTCTGGACGACCGTCTAATTAAAAACTTAACATTTCAAGCTTAAAAAAGTATCTCAAATTAATTACGTACCAATAATATCAATCATCCGTTACTCTATTTTTCTGTAGACGTGGGTGCACCACATACATACTCTCTCATGAGTCATCAGATCAAAGTATCACTCATAAGTGACATATATATATATATATATATATATATATATATATATATATATATATATATATATATATATATATATATATATANATATATATATATATATATATATATATATATATATATATATATATATATATATATATATATATATATACGGCATGAATGAATAATAAATAAATAGAGTTGGGTGGTTAGATGTATGCATATCTTTCAAAAAATAAATATTAATTTGCTCTGTAAATCCACATTGGCAGTGTTTGCACTCTGCTTTTGCTATTTCATTATTTTAAAAAAATTTAACCCTCTAAAGCAACTCCATTTGGCAGTAGCCACTCTCAGATCCGACACTTGTCCTTCTCACACATCATCCTTCACCACAAGCGTCCAATCCGATCGAACCATCCCCAATTCCTCCCCTTCCGTGTCTCTCTTTCGAATCTCTTCTCCTTGTCCTCTTCCCCACCCACCGCCCAAACCCTAAACAAAAACAACCCGAACGCGGATTAAGACGCGCCACTGTATAAGCCCAAAGGCGTCGCCTTTCTTCCTTCCCCACGCCTCCTCTCCTCCCCTGCTTTAAATCCCATGCGCCAAAACACCATCTTTTGATCTCTTTCAACACCCATTTCTCCCCTTGAATGGCACTCGCTTCTCTCAACAAATCCATTGATGTTCTCGTCAATCTCTCCTTTCTCTTCTCCTTAGCCCTCTTCTTCTTGTTGTTCTACTTCCTCCCTTCCTCTCGCCCCTCCCCAATTCACGGCTGCGAAACAACTGTATTTTTCAATCTCAGATCCGCTGATTCGTCCGACCCTCACGGCTACATCGACTATCTCCACCTCTTCCATTGCGTTTTCGTCAATTCCCCTGCTCTGGCCTTCATCCTTCTCGCTCTATGGCTTCTCGTTCTCCTCTACTTACTTGGAAACACTGCATCCAATTACTTCTGCTCCTCGCTTGAAAGCCTCTCCAATGTCCTGCACCTCTCCCCTACCATCGCCGGCGTTACCTTCCTCTCCCTCGGAAATGGCGCGCCGGATCTCTTCTCCAGCATAGTCTCTTTCGCCGCCGGAGGCGGCAAAAGTGGCGTGGAGATTGGCCTCAGCAGTGTTCTCGGCGGCGCTTTTTTTGTATCCTCCGCCGTCCTCGCAATAATCAGCATCTCCGTCTGCCGCTCATCCCGCCCTGCAATTTCCATCGATCGTGTCAGCTTTATCAGAGATATCTGCTTCCTGATCGTGACTCTCTCCTTCCTTCTCCTAATTCTGATTATCGGACAAATCCGCATCTGGGAAGCAATGTTCTTCGTCTCTCTCTACATCATCTACATTATCATGGTATCAATGAACCACTGCTGCAGTAAAGATTCCGGAGAACTCAGCATGCCATTACTAGAATCCATAGAGGTTCAACAACCGCAGCAGACTGATAAAGAGATCGATTCATATCTCAGCTCTTTCAACTCAGATTCCTCTGTTCCAAATCAAAGCTGGCTCCTTTATCTCATAGAACTGCCTCTTTATCTTCCAAGAAGGCTAACAATTCCCGTAATCACAGAAGAAAGATGGTCGAAACCATTCGCAATAGCTTCCGTGACCCTCTCACCAATTCTTCTGGCAACATTATGGAACTCTCGGGGAACGGAGATGAATTCAGAGCACAGCACCACCGTCCTCCTCTTCGCTTCTTTACTCGGTTTACTTCTCGGCGTCGCAGCAATGGAGTGCACGGCAAATTCCCACCCACCAAAAAGACTCCAGCTTCCATGGCTCTTATCCGGCTTCCTGATGAGTGTTGTCTGGACCTATATAATAGCAGGAGAGCTGGTTTCTCTTCTGGTTTCCATAGGAGAAATACTGGGCGTCAGACCTTCGGTTCTTGGAGTTACAGTACTGGCTTGGGGGAACTCACTGGGAGACCTTGTGGCCGACGTAGCCATGGCCGTTAATGGAGGAGAAAATGGAGCTCAGGTTGCGGTTGCGGGTTGCTACGCAGGTCCAATTTTTAACACGTTGGTTGGATTGGGAATATCGTTTGTTGTTTCCACAGTGAAATCTTATCCATCGCCATTTGTGATTGTGAGCAAGGATGATTCAGAATTTGTGCTGATTGGGTTTCTGATTGGGGGATTTTTGTGGGCTTTGGTGATGTTGCCGATGAAGGGGATGAAGCTGAGCAGGGCTTTGGGGATCGGTTTGCTGGCCATTTATTGCTGTTTTATATGCATTAGGGTTCTTCAGAGTTTCCAGATTTTGAACTTTGGTGTTTCTTTTAATGTATAGTTTGCTGTTGATGTACAGTTTCCTGTCTTGAAGAAATGAAAAAAAAAATTGAATTTTTAGGTATTTGTATCATGAAAATTTTGCTTAGTGGTCATTAATATGAATGATTTGCCTTTTGCTTTGATTTTTTTAAGGTTTGAATTAATATTAATCTCAGTGAAAGGATGATTAATTATTGTTATTTACTTAATCCTGATTTGAGCCGAGAGTTAATGGAATCAGATCAGTTGAAACCTTCAACAAGAAGGAACCATGCGATGCATAACAAAATTGTTTATATAAGGATAAATAAATAAATCATTTATTGTTTGTTAAGTCCCTGCAAATCTATCCCCAATGTTCCCTTCAGGTCAATGGTAAAACTTAAGCTCTCAGATTTGAAAAAATATTTTAAAATATTAATTATTAAATTGTTATATAGTCATATGAATATGAGATTATCCATGAAGCACATCTAAAAATAGAACCTAAATGAGGGGATAGAGAGAGATAGAAATTGATAAGTTCGTCAATAGATTATCATTTGACATGAATCCCAATGCATGACATAGATTATCTCGATGAACGTTTAGAGAAAGAAATGCTCAAGTCTCAATAAAAAAGTCATTCAGAGCTCTGATTTCATTATAGTCAAATTCAATGGCTCGCCATTAAATTAATATTTCATCGTTAAGTTATAGCGTTAAATTAATATTTCATGCCCTAACTAAGACGTTAAATTATATTCGAAAGTTTTACGGACATATTTATAGCGAGTTCAAAGTCGAATTGAGCTTCTCGACAAGAAGAATCCAAAGAGCCAAATATCACTCAATTCTGATATTATTAAGGCATTCAAAATTCCATCAAACAATACATGATAAAAGAAAGTTCTCTTGACTGTCCCATTAAATTGTTTCATATTTCAATATTAATTGCACCTAGAACTCAATAAACAAAGCCCCAACCCTCTCATGAGAGGGGTAGAAAGAACTTGAGAATTGAGGAAAAACTTGAAACTTTGAGAATGAACTAAATTCCAATATCACTCTTGTCATTGTCAATCGCCGTTGAACACCGTCGACCACCATTTATCGGCTGACATTGATCACTATCAATCACCACATATTTCTTGTGACAAGTTCTTCCACGCATCAACATTGTAACTTGGAAAATTGCTCTTTCCCACAAGTGGGAGAAGGGGTTGTATTTATAATATTTATTTTAAAGTGGATCTCTTCAAGTAAGCCAAGCCCCGCGGTTTTTTTTCTTTACGAGTTTTCCACATAAAAGTTTCTGGTGTAACTAATAATTATTTTTTCTTTTCTAAATGTTGTTGAATCTTCACACCATGCTAATACGATAGTATATTACTCTACTGTCGTAAATCTTCTAGCACAAATCATAAATGAACAGTTATTGAGGAGATAAACAGTGCTGATATTACATATTTTTTTCCTTCATTTGGAAGGGGTTTGTACTAGAATATTTTTGGTATTTTATATTGTATGCTTATCTTCTAGCTAACTTATGGCTCGATCGGCTAAGCTTATTTGACTTTGGGTCAACGGGATCAACTTGATTGGCTAAGCTCGATTGTCGGTATAGTTTGGCCGTTGATCTAGCCTGATTAATTGTCTTCAATCCCTAGTGAGAAGTCTTTAGAGTCTCAACGGGATGGTCGGGGATACGTTGTGGAATTAGATATTTCTTTAGATCGACTCTACTGGGGAATGGGTTATCACATCAGACTGATTTTTCTGTAATGGCTAGCTCAGACTCTCTTTTGACTCGTTTTCGACTGAATGGCTCTTGGTTGGACATTCGGTCATCTTCTAGTCCATCTCGTAGCTCAGTTGGTTTTGACATAGTTGGGTTGACTCTGTACGACTTTGGTCGTTTGGTCAAGTGGGCCTTATAATTTCCTGATAGTAGACCAGCCTTCCTCGTATTCCTCTCTTATAGATCTTTTGATCTCTTTAAGATCAGTGCACCTTTTTTACGTACAATAACATAAAATTTTTATATGTCATGGGGATACATGGTTACTCATATTTGGTGTATAAAGTGAAAGAATCTCATCAATATCACGAATACTTTTTGTTTGAATTTAAATAAAGCAAATATAAAATTATTTTGTTGGAAATCTGAAAAAAAAAAAGACAAAATCTTAATTATTTACATATCTAGCACCTAAAATTTAGTATTTGCATAAATGACAACTTATATAACCATGCAAAATGTATTCCACTTATTAAAAGTTAGAATAATAATATTTTTTATGTGACATGAAAATATTTTGGAGGTAAAAATGTAAAAAAAATAAAGTATAGTTTTTAGATATGAAAATACATAAGAATTGGGTGGTATGTATGTAAATGCCCCTTCTTATTTATAAATATAAATTTGTTATCTGCCCATGGCCAACCGCCACCCAATCATCCAATCATGCCTTAAATAATTGGAAGCATTGGAAATGAAGTTTGATTTGGGCAATTAAAGCCAATCACAATGAATTAGTTCCATGGGGTCCAAATGATGTGTAAGCTCGAGACAATAACAAATAAAAATTGTATGGTATTTTTGTAAATTTTCCTTTGAATTATCAATTCATTTAAAGTATGTCTTAAACTACGTGAAAATGTTATGTCTAGACAACGATCGTGCGTGTGAATCGCACCACGCTGTTAAATGCATGACGTGGAGCGCTCCACATCATCGTCTTTACTGTCGATTAAAAATATATTTTTTTTACAAAATTAGCATACTTTTAGAGCATAAAATTTCCCATACTTTGCATTTTTATCAAATTCCCCCTGATTTGATTGTGACACGTACAAATCCACCATTGGAATAGTTCAAAAAAATGGCTTGGATGTTAGAATTGTAAATAAGAAAATTATGAGAGGTATGCATGTAATTATCCTAAAGTTCTAGTATTGTCTTTCTCTGAGATCTCAAGGATTCTTATAGGTTAAGTGGCAATTATCCTCCCATTAAACATACTGTTCATATTCAACATAATATTATAGTAATAACAAGTCAAAGAAGCAAAATAAATGTCCATTTATGATTGGAAAGGCATGTGAAAATTGTGTTTTAATACATGACCAAAATAAAATTTAGAAAAAAGGCCATGATAACACTTGGCTTTAATTATTGATTTGAAGAAAAAAGATAAATTATTTTACGAGTAAACTGTCAAAATAGTCCCGAGTTATTTACATATGACGTTTTAATCCCAATATTTATAGAAGTGATTGATATGTCATCAATAAATTTATCATTTGACACGAATCTTGAGGTAATTTTTTAGCAAGGAACGTCCAGAGTTGAGCACATGAAGCATTGAATCATATTATATATCAAATTTTATTTAAATTCCTTAGGTTTAATATTTTATTATTGTTTTAAAGATAATTAATCAAGATGGTTCAAATAATGAGCAAAGAGATAGAATATGTGCACTTTTAGATTCTATACATGATTTTGAATTTAATTTTACATTTTTTTTTTTAAGCATGTGTAGCACTCAAATCCAACATCTTGAGATTATTCACTTCATTTCTAACAAATGCGCTACATATTCGAGCACACCTTACATGTCATTTGATTATTTGATATGTCTATAGTTATATAGTGCGCCTAACATCGTTGGTTCGCACATGCATCGCATGGTTGCGACTCGACCTTGATAAATCCCACACACAGAACAATCAACTCTACTCGTCTTAACATTGCCGCCATCCCCTCGGGCAAAGTCAATCGCGCTAACATCATGAGGGCAATAGATAATTTAAGTACATTTAAAAGCATACTAGAAGTATATTAAATAATATAGTAATATAAGAGAATTAAGTTCATTTTAATTTGCTGCCTGCTAGAATATTCATAGTATTAAAAATAATAAGATGTTACATCTTAATTCATATAAAAATTAGCACAAGGTTATATAATAGGATTGTAGAGCTTTATTCTATTTCAAATGATCTATCATGCAAGTAAACTTATAAGTTTTGTTCATAGTCAAGTTGGATAAGTGGGCATTATTAAATTTAAAAGATTGACTTTATCTACAATGTTTATATTATTGTTGAAGTTGAAATTGTCTGGGAGACACTCGAGTAATTGAGCGTCGCAAAGCAGGGAGAGCACAATAACGAACAGAAAAATTGCGTTACATTTATTCACGAATATAGCTCTTAATTTATAGATCAGGGGACAGTGAAATTACATCTTTACCCCTAGTNCAGGGGACAGTGAAATTACATCTTTACCCCTAGTTAAATAGGGATTGTTGTATTTTTGGTTTTCATATTAATTATGGGTGATTTGGTCTTTTGACTTTATTGACTAGTATGTCTCAGTTATATTCTATAAAAGAAACTCAAGGCTTATGAGAGAGATGTGGTGAGAAGTGTAGAAGTTGTAACCCCTAGTCTTTTTCTTTCTCACATCTTACACCAGTGAAATTTTCGTCTCTATAGACGTAGATGAATTAATTTAACACTAAACTACGTAGATCATATATGTTTAATTGTTGTTGTGTGAATTTCTTTGTTTATGCATTGCTTTTGCTTAAAAGGGACAGCATGGGAGTATTTTACGTAATGAACAATAATAAAACCGAGAGACTGAAAATGAGTCTAGTCGAGTGTACAATCCAGACAACCTTCACATGTAGGGTGGTTGAGTAGTGTGGGTCGTCGGTCGGATGTTCAGGCGACTGCCATTGTTTGTTCTGTTCGTGTGATGAATCTAGTTGAATATGTCATGCGAGAATTTTGTCGAGATACCCTTTGAACGGGTCGTTGGTTTGATGATCAGCTGTCGCCCAACTAGCACGAGTCGAGTAACCAGAGGTGGAACATTGGGTTTTTCCTGGTTGGCTCTCATCCGCTACATCCTCTTCCTTGCGGTTGTTGGATTTTTTTTTATACAATTATAAATTACAAGAATATTAAATAATGATAGTAGTATGCATGATAATGATGGCTGGACGAGAATAATTAGACATTATCAATCAAGCAACGACGATAAAACAAAAGTAGTAGGTTAGCAACAATTTCGTTCCAAATGTCAGGTGACAAAGTTTGAGTTCAAGCAATTATAATCAAACGACAATAGTTTGTCAACAACAATTATTGGCAATGATCTTCTTCGATGATCGTCAACCAAAAACTATAATTTTTTAATCTATAAGATATCTTCAAATCCAACTCGAGGACTCCTTTCATAGAGAATGAAGTCTACTTATAATATTTTAGTATAATTATAAAAATTTTAGTTAAAAGTACCAAATTAATAAATTATAAAGCACATATTAATTATTTTACTCGCACATTATTCCTTTAGCATTTAAGTATGCTAATGGCCCCCATAATTGAGTGGCATTGGGCTCGTAATATATTTTCTCAATCAAATGCAAATTTTGACCGCAAAAACAATCATAAATAGACATTTACATGAATTTGAAATACACCTAATTTTTAAGTTTTGAAAAGTACAAATTTTAAGATCTTGAAATTTCGATAAATGTTATATTATTTATACATTTAATATTTAATTACAATTATATATTTTTTCTCATATATAAATATTAATCTTATATTCTTTTACATACAAAAATCTGTATTCTAAGTTAAAAAAATTAACATGGCGATATCTTTTTTTTTGTGATTTTGTTGATATAAATGGAAACAATTAATTTTTTTTAATATAAACATATAAAAATTAAATGGCATACATGTAAATATTTTTTTTAAGAATATTATGTCGGCACGTGAAATAAGAATTAAAAAAAATAAATAGTCGTGGTCTTGCTCCACTGACCGTTACCGAAGGTTTCGCCCTTTTTTTCCACTCCCACGACTTGCGTCTAAATACCCATCTTTCTTCCTTTGTTTTATATAATCTAGCCCTCAAATCGCGTCATCCTCGTCGTTAAGCATCTGCCCCCTTTTTCCTTGTGTTCTTCTCCTCTTCTCCCTTGAATTTGATCCCTTTTTCAGAAGCAATGAGGCTCTGCGGATTGTTCTCAGGGGTTTTATTGATCTGGCTGTATTTTCCGATTGGGGAAGGAGCTGTCGGGGTTAATTGGGGGACCATGGCGATTCGTCCATTGCCGCCGAAGATTGTTGCTCAGATGTTGCAGGACAACGGGATTGGAAAAGTTAAACTTTTTGATGCGGATGAGAACACCCTGAAAGCGCTTGTCGGAAGTGATATTGAGGTAATGGTGGCGATACCAAACAATATGCTTGCAATCATGAACGACTACGATGCTGCTCAGCGCTGGGTGGATAGGAATGTTTCTCGCTATATGTTTGATGGAGGAGTCAATATCAAGTGAGTTTTTTGTTTCCTGTCCTGTTTTTCTTTATTACGATTCCTCTTCTGCTGGAATTAAAAGTTGGGGCCTTTTTGTATGTTTGCTTTTTGTGATTTTGCCTTTTTGCCAAGTTTTTGTCATATTCCTTTGTTGAATCTAATTATTAAAACATGTTTTTTCCTTTCCCCCCATCAAATTTGTGTATTGAATCTGTTTTATCAGTAAAATTCAGAGTTTTTATTGAATGTTTACGCAGCCTGATATCCCTGATATCTAAAACAAGCATTTTTCTTCTTTGTAGCTACTAGCCATAACACCATATTTATGCCTTCCTCCTTACAGATATGTTGCCGTCGGCAACGAGCCTTTCCTCGCCGCCTATAATGGTTCATTCATCAACACCACTTTCCCCGCACTACAAAATATTCAGAATGCCCTTAATGAAGCTGGCTATGGAGACAAAATCAAGGCCACCGTCCCCCTCAACGCCGACGTCTACAACTCCCCATCATCCAACCCAGTCCCCTCCGCCGGCCGGTTCCGCTCCGATATCAGCGATATCATGACCCAAATTGTCCATTTCTTCAAGCAGAACAACGCCTCATTCACCGTAAATATCTATCCTTTCCTCAGCTTATATGCCAATAAAGACTTCCCCTTTGATTACGCCTTCTTCGAAGGCACGGGCAAGCCCGTCGTAGACAATGGCATACAATACACCAATGTCTTCGATGCCAACTTCGACACCCTTGTCTCAGCCTTGAAGGCCGCCGGAGTTCCCGACCTGCCCATCAAAGTGGGAGAGGTGGGATGGCCTACTGATGGAGACATAAA
>NEWO01000035.1:2053211-2088653 GCA_003013225.1 Phalaenopsis aphrodite | reverse complement strand
ACATTACCCCTGTACCAAACCGCGGGGCTTTGCCCCCGCACCCCAACCCACGTAACTTCCCAATTCGGACAGATTCTTCCGCTCCGCTCTGCTCCGCTTCGATCCAGCGTCTGTCCCGATATGGTATATGAGCCATACCATAACAGTAACTTGGACAAGCTTGCAGGTAACATAAAATTTGCCTGCAGCTTCTCGGACTGCACTGTGCTCGGCTATGGCTCCTCCTGCAATGGATTGGATACCAATGGGAATGCTTCTTATGCTTTCAATATGTATTTTCAGGCGCAAGGGCAGAATGAACTGGGCTGTGGTTTTCAGGGACTTGGTATGGTGGCAACTCAGCATCGGAGTACTGATAAGTGCAATTTCATCATTCAGATCGTTTCGCCCGCGAGTTGTAGAGCTTTTAGTTTGTCATTGTTACTAATGTTTATGTTGATTTCACTTTATGTGCTCATGTTTTAGGAGTTTGAAGATGATTTGTTTGATTTTTTTTAAAGATATGTTGTTCTGTTATATAGAGTTTAGATTAGTTTGTTGTTGTAGTTTAATGATATTCTTCATTTAGTTTCAGCTTTGAGAAGTTGAGTTTTTTATCATTCTTTTATGAGAAGTGGTTGTTGAACTTTCAAGAGGCTGCTTTGGAGTAGGTATAATTGTTTAATGTTAAAGAATTATTGTGAGCAAAATGTATTTTTTTAAAATTTTATTTTTGTGAGTGTCATGTATATATTTAAGTTAAATTATGATTTTTTAACGGCTACCATAAATTAGAGATTTGACTATAAATATTACTTCCCATCCATGTAAAAAAATTTTGTATTTGTAAATGCATATGCAAAAATTTATAGTCAAATTTAACTATATTAGCAATCTAGAAAACAAAGCTGTGGATAAATTGCCTCAAATAGTTCTGAAAATCTTAATGAGTTTTTTTTTGTTTTTCATATTTTTATTTCAAAATAAGGAATGTGTGTAAATTCAAATGAGTTGTATGTAAATAAGGTATAAGAAGATTTAATTATGTTTATATACTATTATTAAATCCTAAACTGATCTCCAATAGTATATTTCATGTTCAGAAGAGTGCATTTGTTGTTTTCAAATATATTGGTACTGTTACTGTTGGTGTTGTTCCTGTCAGGAGCACTTTATTTCATCTTTGGAGATCACGCAGGTGGGTTGCCATAAAAATGTTGGAGCCATTTAAGATTTCTGAACCACTGCAGGCTCAAATGGCCTTGGTGGAATGGCAGCATCTGTTGCAGCTGAAGGTGTATTTGTTTGCATTGATGTGGTGTGACATAAAATCCAAGTATGATCTCTTCGTTGTGTTTTAATGATGTTCTCTCTTTGCCTTTTAATTGTTATGTTGCATTAATAAGAAAAATGTTTTTGTTATAGTATCGGACAGATAAATTGTTCATCATGTTGGAATGAATTTGTGATGGCAACATTGAGTTGGAGAACTTTGTCTATTTGGCGGGAATCACGCATTAAATTTCTGTAAGAAATAAAATTATAGTTTGATGTGTTTTCTCTTATCACTTAACCTTTAAGCCTTTGGCAGTATTTCTGACAAACATGGATGATCCACATTTGAGGAGGAAATTGTAAATTCTACTTTAAGGTCGTGCTATATGATTTAAAGTCTTCTAGTGAAACAATTTAGCCTTTTGCCTTTCAAATTCAGTAATATAATTTGACCTTTTGCCCCTCCTAAAATATCATTTTGACCTTTGCGATCATAACCCGTCCCACGTTGGGTCTTAAAAGACAGTTTGCCCCCTTTGAAAAAAGAGTCTGGTTTCACTCCAGCGAGTGCTAAGTGAAAACAAATCCAATAGAAAAAATATTTGTTGATAAAATAAAATATGTCTCATATTAAGTTGTTGATGTTAATTTCTAAATCTTTATCTTTAGGCACTAATGGGATATTTTGTTACCTAACATCATAATGCAAATTAGTTCTATTTTTGCGTGATGTCCCTCTGATGGCCCTCTTTAGAAGGATCACCTTGTACAAATCATTCAGAGATTTGCTATTTAAAAATGCTCATGTGTTTTCTAACCTACAAAGGTGTTCTGTAAAATGTTGATTTTCTTGTTTTCAATTCTAAATCTAAGTAACATGTTTGTGAAGAGATTCAGTGAAATGGCATAATAATTAACTGTGCAACACCAGTTGTATAAGTAAAATCATGTTGTATAATTTGTTTAAGATATTCTCCAGCTTGTAACGACGTTCTGCTTTGCATGTCCTGAAGTTTTGCCTTATTGGTGTTACTTCAGATCTATCTACATGGGCAAGCATTGGATTATATTATACAATCTTATTTCATTACAATTAGCCTCTTTTTATTTTTGAATGATGCAGGTTCTTTTAACCATTGTTGTTGGATTGTAGGAGTTATATCTTTTTGTAAAGCACAAACAAAAAAAATGATGTTAAATTTAACTTTGATAGTAATCTAGATAAGAAAGCTGTAAAAAAATTGCCTCAACTAGATTATGAAAAATCTTCATGAGTTGTTTTGGTTAAGATTTAGATTTTTTTTGGAAGGTTTTTTACATACATAGCACGCAAAACAGAAATATTTACATATTCCACATTCAAAACACCTTATTTACATATTCCTTCATTCTACTTGTCCAAAGTATTTCAATTGGGCAATCAAATAGGAAGTATCACAAGGTATATTTGCAAATTTCAGAGTACTAATAGGTTATGTATCTTTGTTTTTATTTCCATGATAGATAAAATAAAATCAGAAGGAATGCTTTGATGCAAGCGAAGCAAAGAAATAAATGATAGCGGGGTTAATAGTCCCCTCATTTAGCTATGATATTATCCTGACAGAAATACCTTGGATATTTTGTGATTATTTATAACGTTTATGTTGTCAAAAATTGTTTTTCCAAATCTGAAAATATCATCGATTCAGACCCATTGGTTTTAGTTTCTTTCTGGCATCTTTTGATGTGATTCATCTTATGTCCTTAAATGGATACAATCAATTTTCTTGCATGTTTCAAAGTCCTCTAAATTTCGCTCTAGAAATTCTGACTTAACATAAAGTTTGGCTTAGCAATTTTGTTATATAATAAATTCAAAATTTTAATAGTTTTAAAAAGATTTTCTTGATGACTTCAGGTGCTAATTCAAAGGTCCCAGCAAAGGATGTTACGAATCTTAATAAGGCGGAAGCACAAGGTACTTGTCAAAAAATACTTCTATGAGTGTCATTCTCACTAATTGTTATGCTATTGTAATTTGTAATTTCAGCATCTATTTGATTCTATTGTGTCATCAAAATGAGAAAATTACCTCTTTTAAGTATTTCATTAAAGGTTTATTACTTCTGTATGTTTTATTTCAAACAACTATGGAAAGTAGCATGAGATTATTTTATCTCGATGGTACCCATACCTTAGCTGAAATCTCTTATTTTATGTTGTTTTGTTTTTAGGACAATGCGCATTGTGACTTTTTTTAGTAGTGCTGGTTTGTGAAATTGAAAATATTTTCTTATTGGCCTCAGGTGTCATTCAGAGTCTTGAATCAAGCTTTATAACCACTATCAAACAGATTATTTTTGAAGAAAAAAGTGAAGGTTTTTTATTTCAATTTTACTCGAATCTAACATTTACTCTAGCTTTATTACAGATCTTTCATTTTATTAATCCTCAAAATGTTTGCTTAATGCTTTAGATGGTGTTCTAAGGATCACTAGGGGATGAAGCCTATCCTGATTTGATGGTCACCAAAGAAAAACATGAAGGTTCTTAATTTTTAGTTGAATTCAAAACTGTCATGTTTTTCTACGTATTTTAAATTGCAGCAATATTTTTCATAATGTGTTAGATGCTGATCCAAGCTTTTCACCAATGGATGCCACTAATTACGACAAGATAATTGCCAGAGAAATATTTGAAGGTTCTAATTTTTATTTGCTCCCAGTTCTTTTTAATGGCTTCCAGAGTTTTGGCTACTTCTTACTTAGGGTATGTTTGGGGGCGTGGCTGGACAGCTTCGCGGCACCCCGTCTTGCACTTCTATTGTTTGGGAGCACGGCAAAAGAACTTCGCGGCCACCGCAGGGGAGGTTTTCTCAAAAAGCGGGCCTTTGGATCGACCCCGCGGCCAGCGTTTTGCCATTCTATTTTTACTCAATTGCCCCTTTGATCGAAGGTCTAGGTTTGTTCTGGTTGTTACGCGAAATGAAGCTCTGCTCCTTCCGCCACTTCATGTCTCGCGTTCGTTTGATTGATCATCTTCCCTTGCAGTTCGGCTCTTCCTTTCTTTTTCTCTTATCTTTCCGTCGAAAGGAAGCCTTGTCTGTCGGTCTCCTTTCTCTTTTATCCTCTCCCTCGAACTTGCACAGCCCGCTTCTTCCACCGTAGCGCGGTTCTTTGGTGAAGTAAATATCCTCTTTTTTCCTCATCTGAAAATAGCTGCAAAAGGTGCATCGTCGGTAATTTTTTCATCTTCTTTTCTCTCCAACAAGGGTTTCAAAAACTATAAGATGAAAATCAAATGTTGGTTACTATGCTAAAAATGTTTAATATAATTTCATGCCATAATAACCAAATTGATTGGCATGGATATTAGGTTGAGCTACTGACCGACAATAAAAAGATGATATGCTAATTAAACTTAAATCAAATCAATTATGGAGTTTTGATTATGTTTTTCACCCTTTTTCCGTCATGTTTCCCAATCAGCTAGCTATGATAAATAATTTGCCAAAGATGTTATTAGCTCGTGAGATTTTTGACACACCATTTGTTATCTATAGATGCATAGGAGAGGATGCATTTCATCCATGTTGGTTTTATTATGCAGAATTGATAAATATAATACTCGATTTCTGAATATTTTCTGCTTTATCATGTGTTTTTGTAGATTGATGCAATGTTAAAATATTCATCATAATGCATGCTATCTTGTGTCAACAAAATAATAGTGTTTACTTGTCATTATAACTCGTATGATTTGAATTTCAAGATAAAGTTTGGGATTATTACATTGAATGTTGCTTTTTGATGCATCTCTTAGGAGTATATAAAAACAATCAAAGTTGATTTTGCTTCTTGGATTTAATATGGGGAAAGAAGTATCTATCACATGGGATTGAGTTGTTAAAAATTTTTTTGGTGATCCTTATTTGAATGAAATCAATTCAGGCAACTAGCTAACAATTGACAAAAGTTAATCAAAAACTTTCAAGAAAAAATAGGACAAGAATATGAAAAAAAACACAACTAAGATAGAATTGGGATCAACTAAAGAAAAACTGAAAAAAATTAAAGAAACTAAAGAGTAATGGGCCCGTAGTATGTTATCTCCTGGACCAATTCCTAGGTACTTGGGCAGTTTTTTTCCTCATTATCTGGTTATCTACAACAAACTTTAGATTCCCAGATTGCCTTAAAGTTTCTGCTTTCATGCCTTATTTGTTGGGAGTTCTGGATTATCATGTCACTGGAGTGCACCATAGTATGTGAAAAGATTCAATATTCTATCCTCTAAATGACTCCTGTTTATTCTTGCCTAGAGTATTAGCCATATATTCCTCTTCTCATGTATATACTTAGAGGAATGCTAAGACAATTGGCCATATTTTGGACTTTTAAATCATATTTAGTGAAAGTTATAAATATACCTTTTACTTAAAAAAAAATGTTGTTGCTACTCTCGACTCTTCAATAATCTTATTTTTGTCTCATTTAACTTTCTATCTTCTATACTGTCATCATGCTATTTCAACGAGCATTTGACACGAGCTCACTCTCTACTATTGTCGTTCGCCTTTAAAGTGATCCATGTAGGTATATGCAGTCAGTTGTTGATGAAATTGTGGTCAGTCATGCTGATCCAAAAAAGGTAAGCCGAACTGTTTTTTTATTTGTTTGTGGAGGATATTTGATGTTCATTTATTGATCTCTTATTCTTACAGTAAAATTTGGTATCTAGCCTCCAAGAAATTGGAACTTGGGAAAGCTTTTTTGTGAATTTATTCAAATTAGTGGAGAAAGATTGAATGGTAATTGAATTTAAACAAGAACATATTTATTATATTTATTTCATTTTTTATTTTCATGGATAATTCTGAAGTCAACGTATTAATATTTAACATAATATTTGCATTTTATTTTGTTTTTTATAATGCTTCAGAAATATCCTACTCTTATTTGGGTTTATCCAGAATACTTTGCAGAGATCAAAGAGGGTGATGAACTATCATCGCTTGAAGAGGTTAATGGTGTAAACTCTATAAAGGTTGATACTTTCTCCCTGCCCAACTTAGCAGTGCCTCCAAATGCCCATACAGGCATACGCAAGAAAATTTCTTCTTTGAGACGTTGGCTTGCCATCTGTGCTGATGATGCAACAAAGTAAGTTTATTTAGGAAATAATGATTATTTTACTATGTAAATATGCTATATATGCTAAACCATTACTGGCTTATGTTCGTACCCTTTTCATTTGAAATGAGCAATGTATTATTTGACCAGATTTTTAATGAAATCTAGAGGAGGAAGGTAAGAAGTAACTGCCTGAAGGATATACTAGGTGAATGATAGGTCTTTATGGAGCGCAAAAGGTGTTCTTTGCTCAAGGATCTTGGCAACAAGCATGATAGGGCAATTAGCAAAATACCCTTTTAGATGGGAGTGGTGCTCCGCAGTTAAAGATAGGCATGCACTAGTTTGTATAGTAATTAACTGACTACTGATTTTTTGAGTTGTGAGCAATAGGAATTTTATTGTCATCACCTTCAGTGGATACATTCCAGCTATGTAGGATCAGTTTTGGATTCCTTGTTTTTTATTCATTTTTTCTCATCATTAGTCATACAAGTTTGATTCCGATTATAATTGAGAATCTTTTCTCATGAATTGAAAAAAAGAAACATTTGTTTGTTTGCTTTTGTAAAACTAATTTATTTTAGAAATATTAATTTATGCACGGCTTGTTCTAGTGGAAGAAGAGTACAGAGTTCTCACACAGCATTAATAATGATTTCAGTTTGAAATTTAATTTCTTTTGCGATGAATGAATGTTCTTTTTTTGTTTCCTCCTTTTCTCAAGAAGGAATATGATGGCAAGGTATGAATTAATTGTAACTCTTTGAGGCAGAAGCAGAAGCAATGGCTGATATTTTATAAATATCACTTTTTTTTGTGTTAGGTAAAAGAATAATATTTGTCTGTTGTGTATTATTCAATTTTATACTTATAAAATTTGTCTGTTTACTCCTCTGTTGCAATCAGGAGAACATGAGGGATTTTCGGGACATCCCGACACATTCTTTGTCACTGTGGCCTCCAAATTTTCCTACTGACGTCATGTCGGCCACACAGCTACGGGAGAAAGTTCTACAGCTGCCCACGAGCATCGCCGAGCAGCCACTTATTTCGTTTTCAATTTGTAATTTTATTTTTTGTCCTTCAAGATAACAATCTATCTTAGAACCTTGACAGGCGGAACCAACTACTTTTTTGAGGGGAGACAAACTACCCCCTAGACCAAACATGAGAGGAGTCAGGGCAATGAAGAACAAAGTGATATTTTAGAAGGGACAAAAGACCAAATTGTCCTCCTATATAAGTAAACACATGAATTTGAGGGGAACAAGTGTCTCCTTAGACCCTACCCAGGTTCACCCTTATCCTTGATGCCTCTAGATTTCTCTCTTTCATTTTCCTTTAGATCAAAAAGTATGTTTGTGTTCTACTCATTTGTTTAGAGAGTCAAACACGAGTTGTTCACGAACAAAAAGTCATTTTTGACAACCTTAGTCACGTAGTCATAAAATGTTAAAGATTGGGGCAAGATTTAAAACATCATTTGAATATAGTTTAATAATCTTTATTTTATTTTCTTAATTAATACTTTTAATTGATTATAAATCTTTGTAGCCTTGTAGTCAATTAATATTTTTTTAAATGTTGCTCATCCAATATATATATATATATATATATATATATATATATATATATATATATATATATATATATATATATAATTGATTAGTAGTATTTCGAACCAAAATGAGCTGAACACAAACAAACAAATATTTGCTTGTGTTGTTCGTGTTCGACTCGTTAACTTAGCGAACGAGACTAACTCGAGCTTCTTAACGAGCTAAACACGTGTTGTTTACGAACAACGAGCCGTTTTGAGAGCCCTGACCACAAGGCACATTCTCCTATAAATGTCTATTAAGAGCATCCATCACTAAACCTAAATGATATGAGCTTAAAACTGATCCTTGATGTAATCCAATTGAAATAGAAAAGTACTTGGTTAATCCGTTTTATGTTCGAACACAAGTAACAAATCTAGTATACATATCTTTAATGACTTAAATATAAGTCATATCATAATTTTTTTCCCTTTAAAACTCTCCAAATGACTTCTCTTGGAACTTTATTGTAACTTTTTTCTAAATCAATAGTTCTCATATGTTGATCTTACTTATTCTCTCTATAATTCTCCATCAAATCTCTCAATAAATGTATAGCTTTCATGGCAGACTTGCCCGACATAAATCCAAAGTGTATGAGAAATTTTTTTAATGTCTTAACCTATGTTCAATTTGCCTCTCCCATAATTTTAAAGTATTGCACATTAACTTATTTTTTCTATAATTTGCACCCTTGTTCATCTTCTTTATTCTTAAAAATGAGGGTTAAAATACTCTTCCTCCACTCTACTGACATTTTTTGGGTTTTAAAATAATATTAAAGAGTTTTGTAAGCCAAGAAACTCAAAATATCCTAAATATTTTTACACTTCAATTGGGATATAATAAGGGAATACTAATCTTCCACCCTTAGTTTTATTTATAGCCTCCTCAGCTTTTTTTTTAATTATACAACAATAAAAATAAAACATTTTATTATTGTTAACAATACTAAGATCACTGAGGGATATTTCATTTATCTATAGAAACTATGAATTTTATAATATGAGCAGAAAAACATTTCAATCATTTGTTCACAAACAACATTCTCAAAAATAAATTTTTTTAAAGAAAACAACTCCTTTTGGAATAATAGTTTTTAATTAAGCTACTAATATGTATTTCACTTTTAAAATTAAGCTACTAATATGTTTTATGTGATACGAATAATTTTAGTGGTATAAATATAAAAAAAAGGCCTTTAGGTGCTAGATATGTAAATAAATAAATTTGGCTGATATGTAATGTAAATTGAATTTCTTTCAATAATAATATTTTTTTTATGCAATATGAGTGATTTGGCAAAATAGAGTTTAGGTGTTACATATGTAAAATAAATAAAATTGGGTGGTGCATATTTAAATGCTCGTGAGCTGAACGGTTCCTTAGAATTGACTCATCAGAGTCGATTCGCCAGTTTAGGAGTTGAATTGTCGTTTCAACCCGCTACGCACGAGAAACTTTTTATGCCAATCAAAATAGGACCTATAACTGTTTCACGATCAAACTGGTCGAACCGACTGGCCGAATCCGATTTTTTAAACCTTGGTCAATACTCTCTCTAATAAACCCTAAGTAACCATAATTAGCAATGTAATTATGTTACAGTTAGAACACAATCGGCATCTGTCGGTCGTCCGGTAATATTGTATAAAATGTGGCGTGATAAAACCCTAATCGCTTCACCCCCAAAGCTCCCACGTTAGTCATTATATATACATCGTTCCCCGCAGTTCGAAACCCTAGAACGAAAGACCCTAGCCTCCGGGCCTCTGCCTCTTCCTACAAACAACGCTGGTTTTAAAATCTACCCTACAAATTACCTCGCTGCTCATTTCCCCTCTCCAAGCCAGCATTTTCTTACCTCCGTAAGCCGCTTCTTGCGGAGATATTGAATTGCCATGTATAACTTCCTCTACTTCTTTTGTCTCCTTCGTGGTCGCTTCAGCAACCACGTTTATGAAAACTGCTCGGACGGGCCCTTTTTCACCACACGAAGGAAGACTTGTTTTCTTTTGTCAAGGAGCTCTCTTTCTTGATCTTTTTACTGTAAGATCTAGTGCGTATTTTTGTCTTCAAAAAATGCTGATCTGATTAGGCCTTTTTGAGAATACGAGCGCGTGCAAGGCTTTGCCAAGCCGGATGCATTGTTTGATTAGTTAATATATCTATAGCAAGAGTGGTTTTTTTTTTCTGAATTATTTAATTTACTTTCAATTAGTTGAGATCTCTGTCTTCTATATACTCATGAATGTGGCCTGATATTGCAATTGCGTGCTGTTTCTATGTGAATTGCAGCAAGCAATCTATCGTTAGGCGATATGGATTTTCTGCCTTTAGCTCTGATTATCCTGTTTTTGGTAGGATTTTTCGGTGACAAGGTAGGTATATCTTATACATTTATTAGTATTTTTTTCTTTTTTAGGCATTAGGATTATTAATTTTTACATGGTTTTGGCATGATGCTGGATGATGAAATAAATCAGACGGATTCCCAATGATTGCTATAAAATGATATGTTAACCAGCTACTTCTGACACATTGTGCCTTAATTGTTGATTTTTCTTTGATTTTGTAAGTTCTTTGTTTGGGTTTGTGTTTCATTCTATGGCCAATGATGTGATCATTATATTTGCTACTCTTGATGGTGAAATCCATCTGATGACCATAACCACCAAGATCTCTGAGGCTTTCTGATTTGAATTATTTTGCTTTATTATATGTTTGCCATTTCAGTCAAAAATAAAAATAAAACTTTAAAGTTAAGAAGCTTTTGATTGCTATGATAGGCTTATATTTTCTTACTTATTTGTACTAGTTTGTCCTATTATAAATTCATAAGAAAATAATCCTTGTGCATGGGAGGATGAATGAGGTTTTTAGGGGGAATCTAAATATGAAATGTAATATAATATGTTTCAAAAATAATTGTAGATTTAGTATTTATTGATTAGTAATTTGGTTTGATACTCCATATCAATATATGTATAGTAAAAAAGTTGAAGTGATAACTATATTTTTTCACATAAAAAAAAATTTCTATTGGTATCATAATTTTAAATTTTGAGAACCATGGAGTTGTGCTTATGAAACTCCATGTTAATATTATCACCCTTAAAGAAATTTAATCATTTCAATTATTGTTTGGTGTGCTTAGAAACAAGTATAATACTTGTGTATAGCTTAAAAAAATAATATTTTGTGCATATACAAATAAATTAATGTATATGTATGGTTTGAAAAGAGAGTGAATATTATGAGAGAACATGTTAAAGAAAATATATGTTTGTGAGAATGCTGCTTCCATAAATTTTAGGATACATAAGATTTGATAATATGTGCTTGTTATTTTATTGATGAATATTTTGTGGGATGAGATTTACTTAAGTTATGATTATGTGTAAAAATATTGGGTAATAGGCTTTATTTTTATGCCTCATAAATTTTGAAATCAGAGCAATGTGCCTCTGTTTTATGTCATGCTAAAATAGTCATAATGGTTTTATCCTGATCAATGTTTTATTCGCTTTTGATCTTGAAACACTTTATTTAGTTATTTTTTATTATCATTAATTTAAAAAATAGTCAAAAGTTTGAATAAGATGAATATACGAAGCTGTTGAAAATTTTTAAAAATTTTGAATCATGCTCAAATCATATTCAAACTGCTATTTGTAAATAAGTTTGTATTTCCATTTTCATTGTTAGAAGATGATTCTTAGTTAATTAGCACATGCAATGGTGCATCTTTGATGGGTTGATGTTGGTTCAAAAAGTTTCATTCAAGGGACAAGGAATTCTCAATGATGGCTTCAAGATGTTTCCATAATTGTTCATTTTCAATTATCGATTATTTTACTTGGTTAAAGTTCGGTTTTTGTTTCATCACCATTTGATGTTTGGTTGATTATCATTTGATTATGGTACATACTCAAGCTGATATATTAAATAAATAATGTAATTGCTTAGTCACAATCCTTTAGTTTTAAAGCAAAATAGCTGCAAGGTGAGAAGTGAATTAATTTAATTTATGTAATGGCTTTGGGCATGAAGTTTGCTTCCATTTTTTTGGTTAAAAATTATAGATTAAACAAGAATGGGAGGAAAAATTAGCAAAGGCTTTAATAGGCAACTAGTTGTTGGGCTATACTACGTACCTGCTCAGAAATGGGATATCTATGCTACCCACAAATTTTTTTTTTTTTTTGGAACAACTTATGTTGCCCATGCCTACAAGTCCTTAAGTAGAGCACGAGCCAATCAGTTTCTAGGATTTTTTCTAAAGTATTCTGTTCTAAGAACCTAAATTATGTTTTGCATGTCAGTTTTATACCTTTCTAAATCAAGCTTATCTATTGTTTTTGCTCCCATATCGTTATTTTTCCAAAATTTATCAACCCTTTTTTGGTCAGCCTACTTTTTTTTCCTTAGTGAATTGGCCTGATATTGCAATTGCGTGCCTTTTTTATGTATGTGTGCTGATGGGATTTTTCTTCTTTCAGCTCTGATTATTCTGTATTCCTGGTTAAATTTTTCAACGACAGGGCAGCTACAACTTATATAGAAGCTAATTTATTTTTTTGGGAAATTTTGATACATACCATACAATTCTTATGTAGGTACCAAAAGTTCGATATTTACACATATTAACTTATCGTTATCATGAAACTATGCTTGAAAAAGGCGTATTTCACTTGTGCAAAGATAGTGATGGTAGTATTTTTCATGTTATGCTAAAGATTCTAGTGATGTGACTGTGTGAAGTTTTAGGTGCTAGATATGCAAATGCATAAGAATTGTGTGGTATGCAAATATGCATGTTATATTTTTTGTTTATTAGGGATTAGGATGATTTATTCATACTTTTGGCATGATGCGGGATGATGAACAAATTGGGCGGGATTCCCACTGATTTCTATGAAATGATATATTAACCAGCTACTTCTGACACTGTTTTTTTTTTGTTTGGGATTATGTTACATTGTATTAGCTATTGATCATAATATTTGCTAATCTTTATGATGAAGTTCATTTGATTTGATTAACTTAACCACCATATCTTTGAGGCTCTAATTTTGATCTATTGTTTGAGATTATGTTTAAATGAAAATATGACACAAAATAGGATGCAATGGAAAAAAGGATTCATGTAGCCGACCTACCCCACCCCACGTAGTGGGATTAAAGCTTTGTTGTCGTTGTTTGAGATTATGTTTAATCCAATAGGCCAATGATGCGATCGAAATATTTGGTGTTATGCATTTTATGTTAGAACATGTTCGTAAGATTCTGATTTTGAAGGAACAATGTTAGGCATAATGAAAATAATTAAAAATGAGAAAGGTTAAAATTTAATTTAATGATTAAGAGTGTAGAAGAATGCAAATTGATACAATTTTTTAAAAAATAGAAAATTGAAATGATAACAATAAATGAATTCAGGTTTAAAAAGGAAAATATACAGTGTGCTCTTATACAATGGCTATGTAGATGGCTGAATAGAATTTGTTATGCAAAAAAAATATTAATAATTAAAAAATTAATTAGTGAGTTCGATAAATAAGTCCATTAAATCATGTATAATAAAAGTGATAATTAATTAGTGAGTATTTTGTGCATGCTTGTGATATGACATAAAATTAGATGTAGTTTCATAAATGTAAGGTTAAGGAAAGAAAAGCAAGATTTAATGAAATATGCAGGAAAATTGGCATGGTTAAAATCATGATAATTACTTTATTTTGGGCAACAAATAATATTTGACAATCTTTCAAAGTAGTCATGGATCTACCATAAATATTAAGAATGAACACTCCTGTTGGAAAAGTATATTTATTCTCATGCACAAGATGGGAGAGGGAAAGCTCTTGGGATTGGTGGCTGCAAAAGGGTGAGGCAAGGTTATCCCTTCACCTTCTGGTCTCAATTAATTAGACGTGGAGGCGGTGCGGTCGATCGAATCGGGAAGGCAGCAGGGAAGAGCATAGGAAGATGCAGCAGTGACGGAGATTCATAGAAAAATTTTCGGATCTTACAGCAATATTGCCTGCAACGAAGCTACTTCAATTTCTTATTTTTGTGTGCTGATTTTGAGCGCATATGTGAAGTTTCTTCTTGCCATCATTTTGATACAAATTAATCTTCATGAAAATAAAAATAAACTTGGAGTGATATGTTCTACAAAGTTAAAGTGTGGTGGACTTTTTTGTAATGTTTTGTAAGTAAATTTAGTGCTTTGAGTGTAAGATATGTAAATGTGAGAGTTTTGAGTGCAATGTATGTAAATCTCACTTTCATGCACATTGGTACTAATTAAAATTATAATATATTTTTGCCAAATAAAATTAAATAATTTTGAAACTAATAAAAAAATATTAGGGATATTCTCTCAAAAACACATTGTGTTGTATTTTTCGATAGGGCATTGCTTTGTAATTATTCGTGAATTTATGTATGTGATGTGTTTCCCCATTTTTTGATTGTCATCTGCAGTCAACTTTAAGTCCTTTTGGGTCGGAAGTTCGAATCCGTCTATGTGAGGTTAAGTGGAGTGCTTGGGCAGATGAGGTTGGTTGCAGGCTCGTATCATAGCCTTTGACCAATTCTTATTAAAAATAATTAGTCGTAAAACTATAATTTGCTAACAAGCGTGTGATAATTATAGCCATAATTTACATATCTCTATAATGTACATAAAATATAAGTTAAATAAAATTGTTTTATCCCCTTCAAAAAATAAACTTTGAAAGTTAAAATGGGGGTATTTTTGATGCGACATGAATGATTTGGGCGGTATAATGTAAGAAATAAGATTTTGGTGTTCGGTATGGTTGTAAATGCCCTTATTTTGTTATTGCTTTATAAGGAAAGAATGAAGATTTCCATTCATACTACTATATTCTTGCGTTTTTACACATTTAACACCTATATTTCAATTTTTGCACACATGCGACCTCAACTCTACACAACATTGTGTATTTCACCTTGTTTAAAAATTAAACTAGCGGTATTTTTGATGTGGTATGAAAGATTTTGGTGATATAAATGTAAAAAAGTAGATCTTAGATGTTAGATATGTAAAATTGTAAATACATAGATGTGCGATGGTTGTCTTGTTAATGCCCCAAGAAATAAAAATATATATTTTATGATCACTCATACATGTTTGTGAATGTAACCTCAAAATATGAACGATATGGTACGGACAAAAAGTCTTATGAAAATATAAAAGATAGTTTAGGAGTAAGGCTATATTTAAGAATGTAGTGAAGCTACGTTCCGTTGCAGTGAATGTTCGTGCATGAATTTTCTTTCGTTTGATAAAATAGTCTCCTGAAGTAGTTTCGACCGGACGATAATTTTTTACCGTTTTGGATAGCATATGTCAATGTCGGTTTCACGACGTGACTTTTAATGAAACCTCGCTGAGCAAAGAAGCTCCTTCAAAGGAGCCCCTAAACTTGAAAGTAGTTGGCAGCTTCATTTTCAAACTAAAAGAGCTAACAACTAATTTGATTGCTACCCTTGATGTGTCAAAATTCGATTTTCTGCCTACACTAAAACCAGCTCACATGCCACCTAATGCATTCCAGAAAAAAATTACATATATGCCACACAAATTTTATGGAATTTACATATCTAACACCAAAAATTTGATTTTTTTATATTTATAACATCTTGGTACTAAAACCCTATACATGAAAATGCGCATTTCACTTTCAAATGTTAATGATAGTGGTGATGTTTATGTGATGTCAAATATTTGAGTGCTACATATGTTAATATGAAAGTTTACGTGTTAGATATATAAATATAAAAGAATTTTATGGTATGTATATAATTGCTCATATTTTTTAATTTTTTACCATTACTGCTTCAATACAATTAATAAAATTATATCCTAGACCCTAAACCCTAATGGCATGGCATGACATTTTAGGTATTTTACATGTGTAAGCCTAAGGTTCGGTTGCCCAATGACTCGGTCGATTGAAATCAATTTGTCTTGTCTCGTCAAGACTTGCTCATCTTATTGTGCTGAATTGGGGTTGTCAGTTGACTTTTTGTGGCCTTCAGGTTGACGTGACTAGGCTCGATTGGCTTGGATTTGTCGGATGGTTGTTCTATTTTGGCTGCTAGGGTGTGAACGAATCGAGTCGAGCTCGAGTCATGCCCTTATCGAGATCGACTCTTCTGCCAAATTGTGAGCTCGATCTTGAACTCAAGTCGAACTCTAAAGACGAGATCGAGCTTGGTTCGTAATTGTAGCAACAGGCTCGCGAGTGTGAACTAAAAATTCAATTTTTATGATGGGGTGATCGGAGAAAGTATTTGTCGTCGGAGGAGGGTGAATATTATGAGAGAATGTGAGCCACATTTATGTGTGACGGTGTCTGTGCATAGCTTTCTAAAACGAAGCCACTTCAAGATGGCTTGGCTGAATATGCGAGTGAAATAGATTTTATGGTAGGAACTATGCGATAGGTTTCATGGACTCATACGGGCTCGTTATATATTTTTTAGACTAGAGAATTCCTTGTCATTAGGTCATTGCTCTGGTGTCACAAAGAACATTGATTTCCACAAATTGATTAATTCTTATATTAAGTTTTAGGGGTGTCAAATATCCTCCATGTTGTGATTGTGGTCATGATGATATACACAATTTTTCTTGAGATCTCGGAAGTAAGTTTTGATCTTTATCGGAGCCGATCTGTTAAAATATTCTTTATTTTTTATGACTTATACTATCTCGCCCATTGAAACTCTCACTGGAGCTGGTTTGGGTGTTTTGTGGTTGGGAAATGGTCGCCCATCATACCAAATTAGATACTCGTTGGGAGACAAGGTTTAACTCCTTCGGTGGTGTGTTTTATTGGTCTCCCTATGATCTTTAGGGTGATCGAGCGTCTTCGTAATGAGAGTAGGTTAAAGGATGAAATTGTGTCTTAGTTTCCACCCTTCGCCTTTGGCAATCCTTTTTTGTGAGAGACGAGTGCAGTATTCTACTTTGGAGAAGGCCGTCTTGAAGTTATACCCTCTAGTTAATATGTGGTTGTTGAAAAACTCCAAAAACTCAACTAGCATCTTCGGTCGTTGTAGGCTAAACACATCATAAGGTTCCTCCTTTCAACTAGGAAGACGTAGAAGACCACGGGCTCCAAATCCTGCACTTTCAACATCTTCTTCTAGAAGCGGGTGATTAATGAGCGTAGATTCTCACTTTGTCCCCGACGAAACTGCAGAAGAGCGTGTAAGTTTTTTTAGGCTTTTGTGCACCAACATTTTATATGTCTTGAACATTCACTTGAAATGAGCTAACAACGTGCTTACTTTCAATGGTAATCTATTGAACCATTCAAGAGTTGACTCCTTTAGCGTGATAAGGAAAAAAATATATTTGAGTGCATCAATCATTCTCAACAAGCACACAATCGAATCAAACGATAATACATGGTAGATTGAATCAGCCTGCCATTGTAGAACTTTAGTACTGGGAACTTGAATCGTTGTGGAGGCTCGACTTCAAAGACTAGTCGCAATAACACGTTCACAGACTCACAGGGTGTTCAATATGCCCTAAATTGATGTTGATCTATCACTAATAAAGTATTAGGAGTCACATTCCTTCTCTAAGATTAGAGGGACTCTTCTGTCGTTGGGTGCCGACCCTTCATCTCAGGGCAGCATCCTCTTTCTTGGGTCATCGCTCCTTGAATGACCTCCAACATCCCGTCATTCAACTTCTGGATTTGCTTAGCCACGAAATCGCTGACCTATTCTATGTTGTTGGTGTCTCTGTTAATAGACTTTTTTTCTTGTGTCACTTCTCTTCTTACGTGTGACATGATTCACACTCACCACACCTTTTTAGATATTGATTTCAAATTTATCCGCAAATCATATCCAAAGAATAATGTGTAATTAAGAGAGAAAGATAAATGGAGAGAGGGCGATGAGTAAACAATATTCAATCATGTTTTATTCATAAAAAAATTTCCTATTTATAGATGAGAGGGTATAACAGTAATATTATATTTTCGCGCTTGCTTGGAAGTTGTCTATAATAGGGTATTTCTAGTATTTTACATGCATGAGCTTTATTTCTGCTTTCTGGCTCTACAAACTGAGCTCAACAAGCTTCTGTTTGACGGAATTAGCTCGATCTACTAATTTGTTTGGTTGTTATTGATCAGTTGCTTGATCAATCCTAACTGTCAATCATTGATCCCCCATGATGAACCTATGGAGCGTTCATAGGATGTTTTGGAGATGCTGTGGAATTGAATCTTCCCTTGGGAGCTTTCTTACAGTGCTCGACTCAGATGTTCTTTTGTCTCGTTTTTAGTTGAAGGACCCATTCATCAATCACCCAATTGTCATCTTTTCCATCTCGTGGCCCGATCGGTTTTGTCTTTGTCAGTTTGACTTGTATGGCTCATCTCACTTGCTCAAGCGGGCCTCACATTCTCTCAGCAGTCTCTTCTCTTCTAAATCATGAAATCTCCTTAAGATCAGTGATGGAACATCTTTGATGTACATAAATCATGAATTTGAGGTAGTTAAAACTTAAAACTCACAATATCATGATTATAGTTTCAGATTTTTATCAATTGCAGGGTTCTTTGGCTGCAAGGAAACTTTAGTTCAAGTGAAGTGGTAAATTTTTTTATATTTAGATTTAATAAATCTTGAAAGCATTAAATTCCCAAAAAAAGGTCTGGTTCGAAATTGTTAAATTTGGTTAAATTATAATAAAAATTTCATTAAATAATTTTTAATATTTCTAATTTAGAATCTGTTTGGGGGTAGCTTATAAGTGCGGACAGCGTTTTCAAAACGCCGTCGTAACGTTTGATTCTCGCGTTTCGTCAGCTTATCTGATAACTGCGTTTGAGTTTTTACACTAAATGTAATCCGCAGATCAACCCCTGCGGCCGGCCCGCAGACCGCTTTTTAGGATAGACAGCTTATCCTGAAACGCACAAACTACCCCAAACAGACACTTAGATGAATGAGAAGCAGCGAGAAAATGATTAAAAATGGGGTAAATATATTTAATAATTTTTAATCCTATCTTGCAAAATTTACTGAATTTAAAATTTAGTTTAAAATAGAAGAAAAAATTTACAGAATTTTTTGTTTCTCAAAAAGTTATTGATAAAATTTAATCTATAAATGACCCTAAATAAATCCCTCCCTGAACCGGCATCTGTCGGTCAGCTTTCATTGACACCCACAGCAACCAGTAGCTCCTTATAAAACGTAGACAAGGCGTGACAAAACCTCCCTGTCGCTCCCTTAAGGTCGCTCCCCCCTTTCTCTCTCTTCTCGCTTTTATCTCGCGTTCCTCTCACTTCAGATCAAAACGAACCCTAGAACAAAACCCCCATATCTCCGCCTCCAGATCCCATCCTCTTCCTATAAAAGACGCCGTTTTTAAATCCTCACCCTATAAATTCAACTCGCTACTCCTCTTCCCGCTTAGATCCAACGTTTTCTTGCTCCCGATCATCACTTCGTGCCTCGAACCACTGAAATCACGGATCTGCTTCTTCTGTGGTATCTCAGTGAGATCTTGACTATCGATCACCTCCGATCTATCCAACCAGCTGAGAACCCCAAGGAAATAATCCTTTCCGCCACCTCTTTTCTCTTTCTGGGTCATCTCAGTAACACCTGCCTTTTTTCCCACTGAAAAACCTTGTTTTCGGCTCAAATAGCGCTATTTTTAGCTGATAGTGTAAGGTCTAGTGCGTAGTTGTCTTGGAAGAACGCCGATCAGATTAGGATTAAGGACAGAAGTTGTTCCAGTGATAGAGAATCTGAGCGCGTATCAGGCTTTACCAAGCTTTGTTTTGTTAGTTCGTATATTTGTACAAAGAGGTTTTTTAAGTGAGGAATATGGCGGATCAGGGCTTGGAGGGGAGCCAGCCGGTTGATCTGACCAAGCATCCGTCTGGTATTGTGCCCACGCTGCAGTAAGTTTCGACCGCCCTTCTTTTGTATTTGGTGTCGGATCTGAGAAATAAGCTGACATAGAAACGCTTGAACTTGATTTCGATTTCATAACAAGCTCTAATAAGTGGAAGTGTCAACGCCATCCATCATAGGAAACAGTGCTATGTCGATAAACAATCCTATATCAATGCAATATTTTCGGTTTAGTTGAATTTTTATTTTATTTTATTTTAATATTATAATATTAGCTAGAACGATCATCCTGATTATGATCTCATTTAGATGTTGTAATATTAGCTAGAAAGAGCAATGGCGATTATGATTTGTATCTTAATTGTCATTTTTAAAATTTTGAAATGGTTTGAAAGGCCAAATTTAGTAAAAATCTTCTTTTTTTCTTAAAATAGACCTTAAATGTTTTATTTATTTATTATTTATTTAATCTGAAGTTGTCAATGAATCGGGAGCTTATATTCTAAGAATAGGTTATATTGCAAACATTTATTCGTGGTCCGCTGCTAGTTATAATTGCATATGAAATATTTGATTTCATGTTAATTTTGGTCAAGTCTGTATATTGCATGGCCATGCTTCCTGTTTGTTAGTCTTATAAGCCGTCCTTCATGTTGCTATTTTTCATTGTTGTAATTTTAATATAATGCAATCTGTCCTGTTTATTCGACATATCACCTTGACTCTGCTTAATCAATGCTATCCTAGATGCAAAAATTCTACAGATTAAAAAATAACTTTTATATGTGCAAATCAAAGAAATGTAATTTGAAGGAAATAACAACATATCAAGCTAATTTAGGGGGAAAAAAAAACTCATTTTTGTCATCTTATTACATGTATTTCAGAATGCTAATGTTGTATGGAAAGTTCTGTAGGCATCGTTCGTTTACACCGATCTGAAAATTATAGAGTTGCTCATGTCTTTGGGTGAACTGAGATCCATTATAGTATGTAAAGTTCTGCAGGCATTGCTCAGTTATGCTGTACTGAAAGTGATATCTCTTGCCCTGTTGGTTAAATTGCAGGAATATTGTTTCGACTGTGAATTTAGATTGCAAGTTGGATCTTAAAACAATTGCCTTGCAAGCCCGAAATGCTGAGTACAATCCCAAGGTATGAGAATTTTGTAATTAGGTTATAATTACATTCTTTTCCTTTTTTTAGTCTGACTGAGATTTGTAATGGATAATTTAGAGTGAGCTTCATTTCTATGCATTTTACTCATTAAAGGTACAGTGTCTGGCGTATTGTTTTCACTCATATAAACGTGTCTTCTGGTAGAAGCATGGAATTTATGATTTTTTGTGCTAACTTGAGTAGAGGTCAAATTGGTGAATAAATCATACCTTAGAATATAATGGAGAAATGTGAGATAACTGAAGTTCAAGTAGGTGCATTATCAAATGAATGTGTAGATTGGAGTTTGGTGTTTAATTTTAGCTAACTTTTCTGCAGTTAGTTTACAAAAACTATTTCTAGATTATTCCTTTCATGGAACTCAGCAAAGTTAATGCCAGTTGGTCTCAGTAACTTTGTAGCGTTATTTCAAGCTGGTAAAAACCCTTTTTTTTTTGGGAATGAAAAGGTTGAATATCATTTTGGATACTAGTGTTTATTCAATTGGAACATGCATAATTATTTACCAGTGATTAATTATAATTTTTTTTCCTCTGTTGTAGCGTTTTGCTGCAGTTATAATGAGAATAAGAGAACCAAAAACCACAGCATTGATTTTTGCGTCTGGCAAAATGGTGAGCTTTCTAGATGAACCATCATATCTTTTTCCCTGATTTGTAATATTTTATTAATTTAACTGTGGGTGGTAAATGATGACAAGTCCCCATATATAGGCTTCTGTATTGCTCCGTTTATTTTCTGCTTGATTTTCCAAATTTAGTTCTGGTTATTTATGTGATATAAATTCACTTTTTTGCATATGCGCTCTTTAGTAGCTCATTTTTTATTTGGGTTTGATAATTTTATTCAAAAACATATCTTGAGCACAACACGAATAGAATTGCACAAACCATGATATAATCAATCTAGTAGCTCATTTTTTTATAGAATGTGATGCAATTTAATGCAATCTAGTGCTAGAATTTTATCATTTTTTGGCGTAATTAGGCTTTCCCTACCTACTTGTGCTTGGCGTTATAAATTCTCATTTCTCATTCATTTATGCCACACGTTGTCATATTTGTTTTTATTTATTTATATTTTGTCCCAATCCGAAAGTTTGGTCATGGAATGGTTATTGTTGTGCGGGCAAGGAATTTTTGTTATGAATCGTCAATTTTTATTAATTTATGTCAAATGTTTTCAGATTTGTTTTTATTTTTTTATTTTTTGGCCCACCCAAAAGTTCTTAAAATAGAAGATTATTATTATGTAAGCAATGATGTAACACAAGATCTTGGCAACAACGATTAAGGTTCTTACCAACTATTTGATACCCTTAAATTACTGTTTGATTTGTTTATTTCTATTACTTTCTAATATTCTACCACTATTTTTATCAATTTGTTTACCTGACTCAAATTTACCTTTTGTGCCTGTCTAAATTATAGAAGTTTATTACTAATCTAATGTAATTATTACTTAAGTTATCATTTCTTGTTTTATTACACGTCCCTTTAATATTCTCATTTTTGTCACGCTTAATTTAGATATAATTAATTCTTTTTATAGCTCAAAATTCAATTGTATATAAAATTGCAAAATTAAATGTGATTTTATAAAATTTACCTCAAGTTTTTGTGATGTTCTTTTATCTTTAGAACTTTCAATACACTTCTCCATATTAAATATTCAGTTTTCATTTTGGAAGTTCTATTCTCGTATACATCTCTATGTTATAAATTTCGTGTGCTAAACGTAATCACATTTAGGTATCATCTTAAGTTTTAATAATATTCAATGATATTTATTAATATTATAACTATTAAAATTACGTATCATATGCTCATTTATTGTTCTACAAATCTAAGATCTCATTCTTCTAAACATTCCTTTATTTTTATAGCTTTTAATTTACTTCAAGTGATGTTTCATAAATTACAACTATATCATCTACCAAAGAATACGCCTAGGTGCTTTATTTTAAATTATCTTTTTGCATTCATCTTATAACTAATATAAAGGAAATGGGCTAAGTTCTGATCATTCATGTAAACTTTTGGTAATTGGAAATATTTGGGTTATTTTATAGCTACTTAAATACTAACAAGTGTTTCTTAATCTCTTTAATAAATTCAAAACATTTTTTTACACAATTTTCTTACCTTGAAGCATGCCAAATTAATCTTATTGTTACTTGATCTTATAGCTTGTAAAAATCTTATGAAGATAATTTCTTTATCCTTTATATGCATTCATTAATTATCTTAGTAGAAAAATTACTCTCACAGTATATCTTCTCTGCATAAGTCAAATTAGTTCCCCAAAATTGCTGTAATTTATTTAAGTCTTTGTACCATTGCATTTTTCTCATGCTTTTATTTTATGATTTGAATATTTGCTTTCTCTATAACTATCACAATCTTGAATATCATTTTTGTTCTTAAATATTAGTGCCAAGTTTTTTTAATTATTTAACAACCTTATAATTTTTGGAATTTTATTGAAATATTTATCAATTAATTCACAGTTAAATTCTCTATAATTGTCTAAATCTTGATAGGTTTTTCATTTGAACCAAAAGTCTTATCTTTATGCTTCTTTTAAAAGCCAACTTCACTTCATATTTTTTTATCAATCTATTGTAACTTCTATTATATTAGTTGTTTTGTTCTTCTAAAAATAATTATTTTTTAAACTCTTACTTATTTCTTAAAGCAACTTTTTCATATTTTTTTGATGACTTTATTATTAATTTTATATATTATGATCTTTAATACATTTACCTTCATAAAAATTTATAGATCTTTTATATCTAGTTTTAGCTTTTAGCATGTTTTTTCTCTATCCTTTTTATTCTTTTTACTTTAATTGTTAAGCTTATTGCATAAATCGTCATAAGTTATATATTTATGCACTACTTTAAAGACTATTTTATTTCTCATATTTTAAAACCATTATTTTTTTCTTGATTACTTTTTTCTTTCTTTACCATCAAATTTCCTTATAAGTGTATGTTATATTGGTACGTTTATATATCCATTAAACTCATTTGGATAAGGGCTGTTGACAATACATAACACATAGTTCTTATGAATTTATGTATCTAACACCTTAACTTTCATATTTACTTACAGGACTGCTTAAATCTTTTGCATCACATCAAAAGCACTACTATTATTAACATTTTAAAAATGAACTGCACATTTTCATGCATAGGTTTATGACATTAAAGTGTTATATATGTAAACATGAATGTTTAGTTGTTCGATGTGTAAATACAAAAGAATTGTGTGGTATGCGTGTAAATTTCCCTTTTCATACCTGTCATTTTTCTGCCTAAAATACTAGAAGCTTACTTAAGTGATTGTATGTTGTCTTTTTTCATTCAACAGAGAAGCTAAAACGTCATCATGTATGATCTCTATGCAATTGGAATCCAAAATAATTTCTCCTTAAACCTTCTTTTCAGCTTTTATGGTCTGTTTTTGTTGGCAATCTTTTTTCTGAACTGTTATGTATCAGGTGTGCACTGGAGCAAAGAGTGAAATACAATCGAAGCTTGCTGCTCGGAAGGTACAAAGGCTATTTCAATTCCCGTTATTCACGGCGCTTCGTTCTATTTGGCCTTTTAGACTTTTTTATGTTGATAGTTTTATTGGCTGGCTTTTTTTCGAAATTAATTTTCTATTTGACGATTGTTTATCTAATTTGAATCTCTTGTATTATACAGTATGCTCGTATTATCCAGAAGCTTGGCTTCCCTGCTAAATTCAAGGTAATTATTACATCAACACTTATGCCTCATTTGTTGCTTGCATATAGAAAATATGTTTTAGAAATTTCTAATTCGGCTTTCTTATTGTGAGGTTGAAAATGAAATCATCATTTTTGAGGGAGTTTTGATGATATTTGTGAAGTTTAAAGTTAATATGTTGGCGTCTCAACCACTTTTAATTAAGTGATGAATTTAACAAATTTAATTGATTTTCATAGTATAGTTTATTGATTTTGCTGCAGTTTGTTTTCAACACTTTTATTTACTTATTTATCTTCTTTCATTGAATTTAGGATTTTAAGATTCAGAACATTGTTGGTTCTTGTGATGTGAAGTTTCCCATAAGATTGGAGGGTTTAGCCTACTCTCATGGTGCTTTCTCCAGCGTAAGTTGTAATTTCTAGTGGGATTTATTGTATTGCTTGTTTGTTGCATTTTCCCTTTATGCTTCTATATATTTTTTTGAAAAAACTTCATGGTGAGATGAGAAATATTAGCCTTTTTTTTCTCTATTCTGCTGTTATGTTATTGCTTCTTCTACATCTTAAATTCTAGATATTTTTTTTTCGAATTTATTGACATTTATTTATGTTTAATAGTATGAACCAGAATTGTTTCCTGGTCTGATTTATCGGATGAAACAGCCAAAAATTGTACTGCTCATTTTTGTGTCAGGCAAGATTGTTCTAACTGGAGCAAAGGTAAGCAAGAATATTGTTTTGGATATTTTGCTTGTTATGGCTTATTTCACTTAGGGTAATCTCCTTTCTGATTCAACCGCTCAGGTGAGAGATGAGACATACACTGCATTTGAGAATATTTATCCTGTGCTGACAGAATTCAGGAAAACCCAGCAATGGTAACCCTATCCTCTCTCTCTCTCTCTCTCTCTCTCTCTCCTCTCTTTCTCCACACAAATCACTAGCAACGTTTAGAACACCATTATCCTTAGGGGTGTAGATATTCTGAGCTTGTGCGGGCTAGGGAGCTTGTTTGTGTTTGGCTCATTTAAAAGCATATTCGTCTCCTGTTTGAAATTGTTCAGGAACGAACAATGTGTTCATGTTTGGCTCGCTTGAAATAATGGGAACACTTGTTAGAAGACAAACTGAACTTGAGCCAAACATGAGCTTTGCACATATAGACAAAATATTTGGCATAGCCGAGAATATATTCCTAAATAAAAATTTTTACAATAATGTCACAATGAATTTATAGCAGTAATTTCTTAGTAATTATATAAAGAAGTTAACTATTTATGATTGTTGTGTTGCAGATATAACCCTCAACTCTCTGTAAGTGTATATAGAGAAGGATGGATGCTCTCCCAATGGGTGATGGAAGGAAGTGGAGAGTGTATTGGTTTTTATTGCCAGTCTTCATCTATAGCTGCTGTAATGTGATTTTGAGGTTTTAATAAAACTGTCTTCTTTCAACTTCATATTCCTAATTTAAAAATTTTCCCCTTTTTTTTGGCAGCTTTGTCCTTTCTTCTTCATTGTTTTTTTATTTTTGTTTTTATGTTTGGGATTTAATGAGAAATAAATTAATTAATGAATTAAATAGTACCATTATAATCACATTTATTTTACGATTCTCTTATATTTTAACGAGCATTACCTCATGTAGTATAATTAAAAAAATCGCCAACTGGACCTATTGTCATACAGCCGCGATGCACGGCTGTGATTAGAGAGCGCACGCAGCTCTGCATGTACTTTCCACACGCAATAATTAGACCACGCGAGTACAAGTTGGAGGATTGTAATTACATGCATACAATCAACAACCTATGTGTTACACTGGCATGTATGAAAGTTAACTTGAAAGTGTTGTATAATGTAAACATTTAAAAATTAAATGGTAGGTATGTAAATCTTTATATAGCTAATACACATTTGAAAATTAATTAAATAAAGGAAATTTTACAAATATGCTAAATTCTCATTTATTTGCATATCTAACACCTAAATTTTAAATTTAACATACATATAAATTTTTTTAATATTTAAAATATAGATGTTTTTTAATATGAACCTGAAAAAAACAAATTTAGATGTTCCATGTACAAATATATTTAAATTGGTTGGTATGAATGTAAATAAAAGCCCTTTAAATAAATTCTTTTGGTTATTCAAACGTAGGCCCACAGAGATTTCTGTGGTAATTAATATTAAAAAAAATTATATTATAATTGAAATAAAATTAATTATTTTATTAAGTTGAAAATTAATACAATCTAAATCTTTTAAACATCTAAAATACCGATAATCATACATAAATAAGGTTATATATATATATATATATATATATATATATATATATATATATATATATATATATATATATATATATATATATATATTAGTGATATGTCCTTAATCTTCAATGAATATGTATACAATTGTTTGTTTAAATTACTGCTTTGATTCCAAATCTATTTTGGGTGGCTCCAAAAAGAAGATTTTAATGCATGTTCTCAATAGTTCAATAATCACTTTGAAATCATGCTTTACATTTAACAAAAAGAAAATAGAGGCCTTTACAAACCTACCGCCCAATTTCTATGTATTAACATATTCATCACCTAAATTTTAATTTTTGCGTGCAAACCACCTAATTCCTATGAATTCAATATAGTTTGAGGTGGTATGTAGGCAAAAATTGAAATTTAGATGATTGATATGTTAATAAATAGAATTGGGTGGGTAGAAATGTAGATCTCCCCAAAAAAATTAATTGCAGCGGCACGCTCTTAACCGCAGATGGGAATGTAGGAGTGCATTTTTATAAACTCCGTGATTAAAATGATCCCATGTAAATGGTCTGGAAACTACTTTGGCTTAATAACTCACAGTTTCTTTGATTGCATCCAGAATCTGCAAATGGTGTTTGGTGAGGTCAGTAATGGCTTCCACTCGCTTGAGAGAAACCAAAAAGAGAATTATAACGAAAGAAAAATGAATATGAAGATGACCTTATTCTTTGTTGGCATATAGAAGGGCTCATAAACAAGAGGGAAGGGAGTGTCCAGGCCACACACTCTAGCTATAGGAGCTTCCAGCTGCAAATATACTCAGATGAATCAGATGGAGAGTTATCTAAGTTCCCCCTGTGGTAAATTAGTAATTCATTTTCAGTCAATAGTTCTACGAGTTAAAATGGTAGTATTTTTGATGTGATTTAAGAGATTTGGCGATATAAATGTAAAAAAAGTAGAGTTTGGGTGTTAGATATGTAAATATATAGGGGATAGGGTGGTATGTACTAAAAAGCCTTTTTTTATTTCAGTTTTTCTATCTACAAAAAAATAAGACGAGACCACCATTGAAAATTTCTTGGTATGAGGCAATCAACAAGTGAGAGTTAACTTCGGAATCCTTCACAGTTTATGAGTGCAGCTTTAAGTCCATTAAAGCCAAACTGCTTGCATTCTGAGCCGGATGTCCAGGCTCACAGCTCAAAACTTTGATTTTTATGTGAAAAATAAAGATTTTAAAAGTATTTCTTGAGATTAAAGCTCAAAACCTGCTAAAAGCTACTAAATTCATGGTTTTTTAAAACAATTTGATAGCTTCGTGCAGTCAAAATGAGGCTATATGTGAGATGGGAGACATACTCTAAGGAAGCAGCGTTCTGCAATAGAAGAAGATATCTCAGCACCAAAACCTCCTGTCACAGGAGCTTCATGGCTGACCTGCATAAGTGTTTTTTGTCAAGTAATTTTTTTTTTAATAATACAAACATGCAATAAAGAAATATTTATAGTTTCTTACAAGTAGTCTTCCAGTTTTTCGGACAGAAGCTTCCACCGTCTCCTTATCCCAAGGAATCAACGTTCTCAGATCTATAAGTTCACAAGATATTCCATCCTGCAAATTCTTTACTTAATAACCTTTCCATAGGATGGAAGAATCCTAATGGAATACTAAAAATCTTCGAGGACAATCTTGGCATTACAATGATAAAATGGCCGTAAACAAATCATGCAAATATAATTTTGTTGAGAAAACTAGTTTAGGCTAATAGAGTTCCATTGTAATGTAAAAAGTAGAAAATAGGCAGATGGTGGACAGAAGGCATGAAATTATATACTGTAAGGGAGAGCTAATCTGTAAAAATCTACATCCTCACTTCAGTTCTAAATCATATTAGGTAAATCAGTAAATAATAACATTAGAAAAATTTAAAAAAAAACCTGCAAAAAAACTATATCTTTAGTCATGCCAGCGTAAGCGTTCATATGATTATATATCAAAAAAGAATAGAGCATTGAAAAAAGATGACAAAGGAGAAAATCTTCATTAATGAGAAAATGTTACAAATAACAAATGTTACAGATTCTTCCTATAAACAATTAACTCATATTTTTCCCATAGATTGCAGCTGGGGAGAGCAACGAGAAAGCATGCATAAAAAACTAGGATGAGGAAGTCGATGGCTTCGAGGGAAAGAGATGAGAGAACTGGGCATAGTACATGCATATTAAAAGGGATAGATGATTCGAGAGACTCGTACTCCGATACCATATTAGAAGGGATAGATTTTGTAAATGATTACTTCAGTGTGAAACTAGTTGAAGGATATGTGCTTGTATATACTTAAGAGAAGAGAACAACAAAGAAAAGTATATTAAAGAAGATATTCTTATTAGTAAAGACATATGTCATGAAAAAAAAAAAAATGAAATTTTTTACCATTAATAATCAACACATGTAATTTAAATATGACAAGAAGTAAAAATCCCATCTTGCAAGAAGTGGAAACATTTTCTTAAACATAAAGTAGAAACTAACGAATTTATTTGCTGCTATATAACCATTTTTGTCAATACCTAAAGAAGCTCAATAATGAAGATAAAAATTAAAATTTTCTTGTCTGTTAAAAAGGTATTTGGCATGCTGCATCCCAGAGTTGCAGATTTCAGTAGTTAAAAACATGGGCTTGACATAAAATATTCATAAAAGACGGACCTTTGCAGCATCATCGGAAGCTTGTTCTAAAACTGAAATTTGAGCTCCCCAACCAACAAGTGTTATATCACTACCTTGACGAATCACCTCTGCCTCAGAGAGAGGCAACATATAGTCATGCTCGGGAACTTCTTCGACAGCCAATCTGTAGAGCCACTGGATGATGATCACAAGAACATTAGACATGGGACGTAAATAAACAAATCTAAGACTACATTTTTTTTAATCCTTTAATTCACAGCATATAAGGGAATTAGCACATTTTGCTTGGGGGCTATTAGGAATTACTTTTGGTTTTCATTTTTTTTGTCTTTTGGCTCTATAAAAATATTTTGATTCGTATTTTCTGTTTTTTGTTTTGAAATCAACTCAAGCTGTTTTTGAAAATACCCAAAAGAGTTTTTTAAGAGCCAATTTAAGTGTTTTTATTCTCCCCCTTTTTTCTTTCTCCTTTTCCTTTTGAATGAAAGCCAACTTGGCCACCATCCACCGTCCACCATCCACCCACAACTACCACAACCAGTGGCAGCTGCCATTGCAATCAACCCCTTATGCAATATTCAATAAAAATAAAAACAACTAATTAAGATACCAAACATCTTTTTTTTTATTAAAATATTAAAAAAAAAAAATCTCAAACCATGTCTTGTTTATAGCATCACAGAGACCAATTATATAGGGCAAAACTAGAAGTAAGAAACATAAAGAAATTGTTAAACTAGGCCTTTTGAAAAGATAAGTAACCCATCAGAATTAAGCATAGGAGAATAAGATGGAGAATGAATGGACATACATGTAATCAGAGAATGTCTACTTTATGGGTCAAAGATGATGAGCACAAAGGAATCAACCTCACGGTGGAAAGAAAGAAAATGTTAAATGGATATAAAGGCAAATGAAAGAATAAAATGATAATAAGAAACTTATAATAGGAGCAGCACCTAATAAAGATAAGATAGTAGAAATAAGGCAATTGCTTTGGGCATATACAGCTGAGAGCAGATAGAATTCAAGAGGATTGAAAAGAAAGAAAAACAAAAGTTGCATCCAAAGAATTCACAGAAACAGAATTAAAACGTTGTGTAGTCGTTGATAAGAAATGAATGAAAATTATTTTTCACAATACCAACCCAAAATATTGGGACAAGGCTCAAATTGCTGAATAGATGAATGAATCACAACAGTGCATCAACCTCGGTGCTAATCATGCATATTTCAATTGTGTTATGATAAATACACCAAGCTTAAGCTCCACAAAACAGAATACAACAAACAAAACAACAAAATAATCCCTCTACCTTGGGTTCAAAAAACACGACCGGATTTGGATCACGAATGCTGGATAGTAAAAGGCCCTTTGCTTGCCTCGGGCTTCGAGGTATCACAACCTGAAAAATTGAAACATACTTCAAATCGTTACAGTAATCATTTAAAAGATTTAATGCATGGGTCAACTACTTTCTGCAAAAATATGGTGCAAAATCCAACTTTCAACTTAAAATTACATAGTTGAGAAAAGCGTCAAAACGGTCCCCTGCCTTTTATAGGGGGGCATTTAAGTACCATGGTCTAAAAAAGTATCAATAAAAGACTATTTCAGCCCCAATTTAAAAAGGCTGGAGTAAGTTAACGTTTTTATAGACTATGGGACTAAAATTAGAGAGCTTTTTTGACACTTTATGCTTACATAATTAGTCTGGCTGCCTGCCACTTCTTATACTTCATGCGACTGATCACTAGACGCGAAAAAGTTCAGGTGAAGTAAATACAGAATAGTAAAAAGATTGACCTTAAGACCAGGAACATGACAGAAGAAAGCCTCCGGTGATTGTGAATGATAATGGCCGCCATGACCGACTGCTCCATATGGGCTTCTTATAGTCAAACCTACAGAAACAAATTATCTTATAATATCATTCAGAACAATGAAGCTTATATAGAAATTTAAAAAACGTTACCTCCACAGTTGAATTCATTACCACTTCGGTATCTGAACTTAGCCGCTTCATTAACAATCTGCAGAGCAAAGGAAAAGATTTTTCTTTTAGGGACATTTACATACATAACCCACACAAAAACTTTCATATTTACACGCATAGCACTCAAATGTCTAATATCAAATATAAATAATAATATTACCACTTTTTGAAAAAAGGTACATCTTTCAGGCATAGATTTAGAACATCAAGATGCTATGTAAATATGAAAGTTTAGATGTGAGATATGTAAATACATAGTGCGCTGCAAATGTAAATTTTCAGTTCTTTTAAAATTTCTCATAGCAGTTTGAATAACAAATAAATTTCCTGCCGGAGAGTGATTCATGAGAATAGGAATTGACCTTGATTGCCTAAGTCTTTTTTGATCTCGCACACGCATGCATTCTAGTAGAGAATATGTAAACATTCTCATGCCCACAATCTCTACTTAATTATTTGTTCCTGTGAGAACTAAAAAAGTTGCAATATCAAAATCAATTCTCACCGTCGCCTTCATTTACCTCAAACAAGAAAGTGATCTTGTAAAAATAGTGTAAGTTCCCAAAAGGTAACTAAAGAATCATCTGACTAATAGCATCATAAGACTTAGAGTGCGTTTGGGGCAACTTTTTAGCTACGACGCGGACCCAAAACGCAGAAACTCATGCTTGGAAACAATGATACAACGGTGGTATGGGATAATCTTATGTAAATGCGAGTCGCGGGTTGGACCTCGTGGCCTGAGTTTTGATCGTGTGATTTCCTTCGCGTGCCCTCAATTTTGTTCGCGTTGTGTTGGCATCAGTGCCCTAGCTCCCCTCTCCTCTTCTAACTCCGATCGATGGTCTTCGGTGGCACTCTCATCTCGTTCCTCCCTGCTCGCTGGTTCCAAGCCCATCTTTTCTCTTCCGTCTTCTAGTATTTCTTACGCCTCACTTTCCCCTTGTCTTATCTCCTTCTGTGAGGTATGTGGTTGATGTTGGGCTGTGGTTTTTGGCTTTCCTCGCAGTAAATTCGTTTTTACGAATCGTTCTACGTGCTTATGGCTGTGATTACCGTCTATGGCTTGGTGTCTTGCGGTTTATTGCTTAGCTCTGTGATTGCCACTTGTGGCCTGATTTTTTGCGGTTCTTATGGAGAAATTGATGAAAGAAATTAAGAGAGAAGTTCATGAAAAATTTTGTCGTTTGTGGCTTGTTTTCTTTACAGCTTATGGCTTATGTCTATGATTGCCTCTTATGGCTTGGCTTTTGCGGATCCTATTGAGAAATTGATGAAAGCATGTAAGAGAGAAATTTTTTTTTATTTTTTTGGTTTTTTTTTTTTGTTTATGACTTAGCCAAGTGATTGACTTTTGTCGGTTGGTTTTATGGATCCTATGGAGAAATTGATGAAAATATTTGAGAGAAAAATTCATGACAAATTTTTACTTTTTTTTGCTTTGTTTTTTTTCTGGTTATGACGTAACTTTGTGATCGCCTTTTGTGGGTTTGTTTTGTGGATCCTATGGAGAAACTAATGAAAACATTTGAGAGAGAAATTCATGAAAAAAGCTTTCATTTTTGTGTGGCTTGGTTTTTTTGGTTTATGGCTTAGCTCTGTCAATGCATTTAGTGGGCTGGTTTTATGAATTTTTATGGATAATTTGGTAAAGAAATTTGAGAGGAAAATTCATAAAAAATTTTGCCATTTGTGGCTTGCTTAGGGATTCACTATATGGAATCATTGAAAAAAAGGGGGAAATGGTGGTTGTGTGATGGTGTCTTGTGCTGGCCATATGTGTTTTTGGTGGCTGTGAGCTGGCGATGGTCATTTTTTGTTGGGCGTTTGTGTGGTGATGCTGGTGATGGTAAGTGGGTGGTGTGGTGATTGTGGTGGTAGTGGCTATGCGGTGGGCGAGGTGGGTTGTGTGATGGTGGGGGTAAGTGGGTGATAGTGGTTGGGTGGTAGTGGGCCACAAAGCTATGAGAGAGTTTTACATGTTGAGGAAGGTGGAGACATGGTCCACTTCCTATTACGACAGATTCTTTGATAAATTGATTCTAATTTATCTGCTCTTAATTCTTTTCCTTATGTATTTTATTCCCTGTCATAGCTTGATGATTCTCAATCTTTATTTAAAGCAATTGCCTTCTATTGACAGGAAGAATTAAGGAAAACTTAATTAATTAAGTTTTACCAGATTAATTTCCCGCCCCTCCTGTTATAGAGAAAAAGGCAATGAATTTGATAGCTTGCCTTAATGAGCTTTATATGGGTCGTTAAAGCATGATTCTATGGAATCACGAAATTAAGGATTACCAAAACAAACTAGATACTGTGAAGCTTTAAAAGGGGCTCACGATTACAGGGATAAAAATGACTCTCCAAACAGTTTAAAGTTATATTTTCTTCTTCTTGGTGTGACTCTCGGTCTAGAGAGAGAGAGAGAAGGTGAGAGAAAGAGAGAGAGAAAATTCTTTCTTGTAAGTCGACGTGGTCGACGGTGTAATCCTCAAAGCTAATAAAATCCTCTGCAGTTCCGTAGACGTAGGCAATTTGTCGAACCACGTAAATCTTGTGTCGTCTTTTCTGGTGTGATTTTTTCGATCTATTTTTCGCTTTATTGTCATCGTTTTTCATAACAATTGATATCAGAGATTTGGTTCGAGGCTGAAAGAAAACGATGGGCGGAGACGAAGTGATGGCATCGGGGATCGAGAAGTTCAATGACACAGATTTTAGTTACTGAAGAATGCAGATAGAGGACTACCTCTATGGGAAGAAACTTCACCTGCCGTTGCTGGGAAAGAAGCCTGAAAAGATGGACGAGGCGGAATGGAATCTGTTGGATCGACGGGTTTTGGGGGTTGTTCGATTAACCCTGTCAAGATCCGTTGCCCATAACGTCATCAAGGAGAAGACTACTGCAGATCTCATGACAGCTTTATCAGACATGTATGAAAAACCATCAGCAAATAATAAGGTGCACATGATGAAAAAGTTATTTAACCTGAAGATGGCGGAAGGTGTGTCTGTTGCTCAACACCTGAATGAGTTCAATAATATCACTAATCAATTGTCATCTGTTGAAATTGATTTTGATGATGAGATTCGTGCGCTGATATTGTTGGCTTCATTGCCAAATAACTGGGAAGCCATGAGGATGGCAGTTAGCTGTTCTGCAGGTAAATCTAAATTGAAATATGATGATATACGTGATTTGATTTTGGCTGAGGAGGTGCGCAGGAAAGATTCTGGCGAGACCTCGGGTTCGAGTTCGGCACTGATTGTTGATTCTAGAGGGAGATCACGGGACAGGAACTCAAACAGAGGAAGATCAAAATCAAAGTCTGGTCAGCAGACAACCTGCTGGAATTGTGGCAAAGTTGGCCACATAAAAAAGAACTGCAGAAATCTCAAGAAGGAGAATGATGATGCAAATGTTGTAACTGAAGAAATACATGATGCGCTATTGTTGGCGGTTCACAGTTCTGTTGATGACTGGATACTGGATTCAGGGGCTTCCTTCCATACATCTTCCCACCGGAAGTTAATGCGGAATTATGTTGCAGGCAACTTTGGGAAGGTATATCTGGCTGATGGAAAAACTCTTGACGTGGTAGGGATGTGAGACGTTGATATTGCACTCCCTAACAAGAGCAATTG
>NEWO01000035.1:2021639-2044253 GCA_003013225.1 Phalaenopsis aphrodite | reverse complement strand
ATATGTTTTGAGTATTTAAAATTTTTTAAAAATAAATATATATCAACATATATTAAATATATTTTATTTCAATCAAAATACAAAATAACATAAAATAAAAACTAAAAATATAAAAGGACAGGCAAAAATGATCTCAAAGTGGCCCTAATTAATTTGGCACAATTTTTTTAAATTTGTTGTGAAAATATTGAATTAATTCTAAGTAAATCTCTAATTTGCATTAGAGCTTCATTAGTACTATGATTGCAAGACTTTGAAGATGAATCTGCCTAGAGAAGTGGGAAAAATTATTCGGCCCACACGTTCGGGCAGCCAACCACCGACCGCCACGTCGCCCACCGATGAGGTGTATGGCGACGTAGCGCTGGTGGTTGACTGTCAAAAAGTGCGGTGTCCGGGCTCAATATTTGCTCGAGAAATGGTGCCTGAAAGAAACCTCTGCCTAATTAATAAAGTGGTGTTCACTAATAATTGGAAACTTAGTTCATATTAGAAGGAAGATGGGGGCATTTACATACATACCCAACCATTCTTATGTATCAACATATCAACTTTGATTTTTTTTTCATTTATATCCTCCAAATCTTTCATATATTATAACTTTTATGAAATGGAATACCAAGTATAGATATAATTGGCATAAATGCAAAAATTGAAGTATAGATGTTAGATATGTAAATGCATAAGAAATTAGTGGCATGCATGTAAATCTTCCTACAGTGAAATGCTTGAAAACCGGCGGAATCTCCTCCGGAGGCCGTCTGGAAGGCAGAAAATGATGTTCATTGCAGCAGATAGAGATCAATTCCACATTTCTTTGTTTTTATTCCTCTTTTCATTTAGCATTTTTCTTATTGAAAACATTGAAATGTTGGTCTTGTATATAGTGTTATGAAAGCAACTCATTGATTCATTAATCAAAGATATATAGACTGTCATGCACTCATCTACAACACATTACTAAAACACTGTCGGCAATGTATTGACCTTTTTTGTTTGTATATTCCCAAGTTTATTAGCACAGTAATCATTTATTTGGGACATAGTCCTTTCAAGCGGTGGCCGTTTAGTCCATGGTCCGTTGGATGGTCGGTGCAAGGCCAGAAATTGGAACACATTGATTCCGCTTGTTTCTGTCCTTCGCTTCAGGGCCTATCCCTCGGTGTGGCCAGTACTCCATGTTGTCGGGCAGCGAAGCTTACACTTGTTCACTTAATATGACGGTTCAGCAGGGCCGCTTTCCTCCTCCCTTTTATGCTCGCTCGTAGGGGTTCGGACCCCCACTAAGGGGGAGGGAGTTGACTGAACATCTCAGCCATTGGCGGGAATTTCACCCGCATCCGATCCCCAATTCTTGTTCACCTCGGATGATCGTGTTGGGTGAATTGTGACCTCGTACGATCATGTTGGGTGAGCAACAACCTCTTTGTCAGAGCACAGTACTGACTTATGGGCTAACGGGTAGGGTCTATTTATATATTTTATGAGTAACATCTTCTGTAAATACTATAAGAATTTGAATCACTCTATCGGATGGCCAAGGGAAATCTATTTTATCAGATAATGTTTGAAGAGAGACCTGAACCTGGAAGAAAAAATTGTAGGAGCTCCACCGTAGCCGCTGCTCGCCACCGCCGCTGTCCAGGCACCGTCATCAAGCCACCATCCCCGCTGGACCATCGTCGCCGCTGCCCAACCACTGTGTCGAGCCGCCGTTGCTGTTAGGTCACTGCTGTCTTGCCACTGTCACTGCCTCTGTCTGACCACCGCAGATTAGCCATTGTCATCGCCGAACCACCGTCGTCACTGCGCAACCACAGCCGTCGAGCCGCCTCCGCCGCCGAACTACCGATGCCCAACCACCGCCATCGAGCCACCACCAAGGTCGGACCATCTTCTTTGAGCCACCACTACCGCCGAACTACCCCCACCCAGCCACCGCCACTCCACTATCAAACCACTGTTGCCCGACCATCGTCATTTAGTACAACCACCTCTAGACCATCGTCATCACCACAAGACCATCATAGTCTGAGCGACATCGTCGCTGAACTACCACTACTTGGCCACCGCCTTCTGACCACTGCTGCTCAACCATCGTTGTCAAGCCACTGCCACCACCGCTGCTAGATTATCACCGTCAAGCCACGCCACAACCGAAATACACTTGTCGAATCACCGTCATCTGACCAGCTCCATTACCTTAACCGAACCGTCGTCGTTTGGTTGCAGTAGTCGCCATCGGATCACAGAAGTCCGACCCGCACCAGTGTTGACGTCGAACACCGCCGCCGTTGTCGGACTATCATCGCCACCACCAAACCTCTGTTACTCGACCATCACTATAGGCGTCTCTATCGCTGAAACTGGCATCAGACTTTCTAACACCATCATCATCTTTTCTTCACTAAAGCCGGGTCACTACTATTTCCTTAGCATTTTCTGTCAATTCCCTACCTAAAGTCACACCCACTTATGAAATATTGCTTCTTGATGCTCAATGGCTATTAAAGTTTTGCAACCTTCACCGGCATAATAGAAATATTTCAATCGGATCAGACCCTTATGGTTTTTGTTTCTTCGGGTTTTTCACATAAAACATTATGTTATCTTTATATGTGTGTAGGATCTATATACAATACTAAGACGTTAATATATCACTCTACCTCCACAAATTTACGAGCATGCAGCAAACGTCTGCCAGAAAAATAGAATCCAAAATTCTCTTATGACATTTATGTGCTAGAAAGCAATTTTTCTATTTTTTAAGTACATTCAATATTGCAAAAAATATGTGTCTTATTTAAATGCATGTAGCACAACTCCTAAAGCAATATAGTGCTCTCCCAATTGTTCATTGGCTGGCAAAAAAAAGGTCAATGGAATCCGAGAAATGTTCACCAATCCAGTTCCAAGGACAAATTCACTGTTTATCTTATTGAGTGCTTGTCCTTGCTATGCTCTTTGTGGAAATAACATCATTGAAAGCCTTAGTAGAGGTAACTAAGGACATGTTTGAGTTGGCTTTTGCATGCGCTCTATTTCAGATATGTCATATTTTTTACAATTAGATCTTATGTAAGAAATAGCTATTTTGACTTAATGAAAGAAAAATATTTATAATTCACACAATAAATTGTTAAGAAATTATTTCCTACATAGCAATAGCCCCAAATGAGCTCTAGTTTTTCCTCTCCCTTTTTTTTCCTATACAATATATAGCATTGGTTTCTCTTGGACTAAAAAAGAAACATATTATGCTTGAAAAGGATCATACATAATATTCTCCTTATTATAATTTGATATTGAATCGAGGCAATAAATAATAATAATAATAATAATAAAAGAAATAACTCATAGATTTTACATAAGAAAGCCTAAGAAGGAGAAAATCATGGGCAAAGGCGGAGAATTCACTATATCAAATAAGGAATTACAAGTGAAGAGTATCCCTTTTGCACAAAAAAGAAGATGAGTATTTATAGTTTTAACAAGACTCATTTAAAGAAAATGATTAAATGAAGCTAATAAATTAATAACACGCAAATTGTAATCTAAAGGCTACTATGAGCTTGATATAACAATCGAAACCTTTGATTCGTGTGTTCACAGCTTCAATCCGTGAGGTCCTAATTTCTTTATGAGATGATTAGCGGAATTTACAATTTTTTAGTCACAAAGTTAGGAGTCTCCATCTTGACATGAATTTACAATGAACATAAAATCAAACTTTCTCCACCTCTTCCACAAAGCTCTAATTATCATGAATAAATACCAACCAAGTCTATGCAATGCTCAAATTTGGCTATTGAGAGTGCTTTAGTTATAATATTTGTGCATGATTAACATGAGTACTGATCTTGCTCACAATAATATCACGACGAGTAATAACTTCACGAACGAAGTGGTAATGAATATCAATGTGCTTAATTCTTTCATGAAGTATTTGATCTTTGTTGAGATGAATAACATTCTGATTATCACATATCAATATGATGATCTTCAAATCTTCACTAAGCTCTTTAATCAGATCTTTTAACTAAATTGATTCTTTGTAAGCGTGAGCAATTGTCATGTACTCAGCTTCAATTATAGTTGTGTCGTTATTATTTGTAAAGTAGCTTTTTAGCTAATCGCATAGCCACCAATGATAGACATGTATCCTGTAAGTGAACACCTTCAAATAAGATATGTAGCAAAATCTGAATTAACATAGCCAATGACTCTATTTATAATCCTCCTAAACTAATTAAAATATATCTTTTGTTCCACATAGATATATAATAATCCACTGAACTGTATTTCAATACTATTTACCCGAATTAATCATTTATCTATTAACTGAACTAACTGCATATCATAAATTTGGACATGAACATATCCTTAAATACATGAGATATCCCATTTCACTAGAGTATGAAACTCGAAACATTTATTCAATATCGTCATTAAATTGTGAACATAAAGCTTATGAAAGTTTGCAATGTAGAACTAATAGAGTAATGGTGTAAACGAGCCGAGTTGAGTCTAGCTCGAGCTTCAATCTACGAGTTCAAGCCCGCTCACGATCCGAATTGTTAATTTATTATAAAAGAGAGAACATGATATTAATTTAAGCTGACTTTAAAATAAGATGACAAATAAAATGAATAATTAGAAGATAAATAATACAAAATCATATAATATACAATACACAATTTGAGTCACCATGTCAAGTATTTTCTTTGAAGCTCTCAAATCTTCAATCTCAAACTCACTGTTAAGTTGAGCTTTTAATGTCTTGATATCTCTTTTATTTTTAATAGATGTCAATATATCATTGACAAATAAGAGTAAATAGATAAATAAGAATTTTTTTATTTGAAGTAAACACAACTTTCACAACAACTTTGCTTAAACTTACGAGCAATCATGAATGAATCAAATTTTATATACCTTTGTTTTCTAGAATACTTTCAAACTATAAAGATATTTTATTAATAAACAATAATGATTTTTTTTTTTTTTTTGTAACCAAGAAACCATCAGACTGTTGCATATAGATGTCATCTTCAAGCTCTCCATGAAAAAATACAGTAATTACATCTAACTGCTTACGTTCAAGATCATACTTAGCCAAAATACAAAGTAAAGCTCAAAATGTGCTATGTTTAACTACTAGAGAGAATGCATCTGTAAAGCCTACACCTGAAATTTGACTGGATCCCTTTATAACTAGCCTAGCTTTATATTGGACATTCTCAACTCCTGGTGTACATTTCTTCTTCTTAAATACCCATTTGTAGCGAACAAATTTCTTACCTTGAGATAATGTTACCAAATCCCAATTTTTATTTTTATGATGGGACTTACATTCTATTGCATAGCGTTCATCCACTTATTAGAGTCAATTGAATTCACAACTTCTTTATAGCTTGAAGTTTCTTCACCCCATTCGATACATTTAGCTACATTCAGAGCATATGCAACCAAATCAGTCTTACAATACCTCTGAGGTAGCTTAATTTCTCTTTTTGTTCTGTTCTTAGCAATAGAATACTGTGATGGATGTTACTGTGATGGTGGGAAAACAACATCATCATAATTATCTGAATTTAACTCAAAAGTTTATTCCCGAGGATGCACCTCTTTCAATCTAAAGCTTCACTTAGATGTTAAACATTTTGTTATGGTCATCACATTTAGATTCTATAGTAGATGTTGTATGTAACATGACAGACTCGTCAACTATAACATCTGAACTAATTACCGACATCATAACTTATAACATTTAACTTGAATTTTATAATCAAGAAATACACACTTTGTAGATCTAAGCTCTAATTTATCATTATTAATATGAGCACATGAAAGACAAAAACATAACTCATAAATTAGAGTAACATGTTGTATACCTGACCAAATATCCTATGGACGTTTCTTGTCAATAATAATGGGAAGAGAGCGATTCACCGAGTACTAAGCTGTAGAACCATATTCAACCCAAAATAAATAAAAGAAAAGGCTATTTACAATTTTAACAAAACCCCTTTAAAGAAAATAATTAAGAAAAATCAATAAAGCTATAATGAATGAATTGCAATCTATAGTTTATTATAAGCTTTATCAAAGCGGTCCGAAACCTTGAATCTATATGCTCAGAGTTTTCTTCTAAAACCTAAATTCACGTAGACATAATTTTATTATGAGATGATAAATGAGACCTACAAAATTCAGGCCACAAAATTAGCACTCCTAAATTTAGCTGCATCATTAATATAAAGATACAAATAAAGCACTAAGTAATGAGCTTGGAAAACATGTCAGAAACGCTTTGCAGAAATGCAGAAACTTCATTATGGAGTCATCAACATCTGTAGAAATTATGGAAGTAAGAGATGTGTGCTGCACATGGAGCTGAATTTAATCTTAATTCAAGCACAATAACTGCAGAAGTTACCACTTGACTCTTGAAATTAGTGCATTTTTTAATTATTAATTAAATAATTTTTATTTTGAGTGTTGAGGGGGAAAATTGCAAGACATTGGTTTCTTTCTGATCATAGAAATCAGTGCATTTTTACTGTCATTTTTTTTCCTGTGAAACAGAGGAGGGAGGGAAGGAATTTTGAGTGTTTGGGTTCTCTACCGACAAAAGAATGCGGAGGGAAGAAAAAGAAAGGCAAATAGGACAATCACTATAAAAATATCACAGAGGAGGTCCCATAAAAACCCCACCTTTATCAATCCTCTTTCGCTCTGCTCTACCATGTCCATTTCTCTACCTCGCCTTCTCTTCATTTTTCAACTGGTTTCACTGTCTTCGCCTCTGAATTGAGTTATTAAGCCATGGATTCCTTCTCAAATGCTTCAGTTTCTGGCTGTTTTCAGAAGAGTTTTTGCTCGGAGATGTCTCCCAATGAGCCTGTAATGGTTAGTTCTTATATTTTTGAAGTGTGGAGTTTCGAATGTTTCCATTTTCTAAGGAGGAACATAATTTTTTCTTATCTTAATTTATGTGGATGTAATCTGTCTTCTAGGTGTTGTATGTCTAGTAAGTTGGTCATTTAAATTTCTCTAAGTTTTTAATCCAAGATGGTTTTTTTTTCTTCCCCGTTCTTCATATTTCACAAGTCAAAAAATTTAATTAATGTGGTTCACTTTTCCATATTTTTGAACTACACAAGCATTTTCCCTTTTTTATTTTTAAAGAATCATTAAAATTTTCAGCTTGAATTACTTTATTCTCATCTTCATCTCTAAATCACTTTTACCAGTCCTGATCAGTCTTAGCCTTAAAACTTTACTTCTACCTCAAGAAATGCTTCTATTCCAGTTGCTTTAAATGAATGCCCAGCATTTCCTTCTTACTCCACATCATTAAAATTACACAATTCCCTCAAAATCATCTTAATTTCTTCCTCTTCTTCTTCTTCGTCTTCATCAACTCCATTTCAAAAGCCATGATTCTAAGTTCTTCGCCTGAAACTTCCTCTCATCTTCTTTTCATGCAGGAACAAGAAGAAAATGACGACGTTAGCCTAGAGTGGCTATCTATTTTCATGGAAGATTGTCTCTCCGGAAACACATCCTTCTCCATCCCACAAAACCAAACTCCTTCCACCAATCCACCACCACCTCAAAGCCTAAAACATAAACCCTCTTCTTCCTCCTCCTCCAATGACATGAAATTCTCAACAAAAACCAAAACCAAAAGACGAAAGCTCGAACCTTTAGAGGAGGAGAACACTCCCCTTCTTCCTCAAACCTACTGGCTCGCAGAAAGTGAGCTCATTCTTCCAAAAAAGGATTCTTATGAGAACAATAAAGCAAAAACCACTGAAGTTGAAGCACAACCGCTGCTAGGGAAAGATCAAGGACAAGTTCAGCCAAGGAAGTGTACTCATTGCCTCTCACAGAAGACTCCCCAGTGGAGGGCAGGTCCATTGGGCCCCAAGACTCTCTGCAACGCATGTGGTGTGAGGTTCAAGTCTGGCAGACTGTTGCCAGAGTACAGGCCTGCAAAGAGCCCTACTTTTGTGAGCTGCAAGCATTCCAATTCACACAAGAAGGTCATGGAGATGAGGATGGCCATACCCTCTAATCACTTTGGCTTAGAGGATTAGAAAATGTACAAAAATGGCTTTCTGAGTGTGATTCTATCTTCCTTTGTAGTCTTCTTCATTACCTTGAATGTTGATTTGTTTTGTTTGCTTATGGACTAATGCTCCCCAATGGTTTATCTTCCTGTTTTTAATGCATGCAATGCTCCCCAAATTTCCTGTTTGAAAGGGATTCCTGCATTTGTTGTTTTCTGTTATCACACAGCAAAATCAAATGATGCAAAATAACTTTTGTTTGTATATTCAGAAAATATATATATTATAAAAACCATAATATGAAAATTATATCAAAAGAAATATTTTATTGATCATGTGCGGTCAGTGGGTCACCAATATAGGATCATCATATAAAATTGAGCACATCAAGGGATGAAGGAGGAAGAGTTTCACTGTACATGGCATCAAGGCATTGGTTCTTACATCAATTTTGGACTAATCTCATTAATATAAATTTTTTTTTTATTATTATTAAGTAAGTTCAGTGATGATGATTAAGTTATCAGAAAAAAATTAATTGTAGAATAGTGAATACTGAGCTTTCATATATAAGAGAGCACTACTAGCTGGCATCACACAAAGCATTGAGAATTGTCAAATTCTACGCATATGCCTGGCATGCAGAAGCCGTCATAAATCCTCTTTTTATTTTTTTTTTTTCTTATTTTTTTTAGAGCCTCAATTCATTTGCCGACACATTCTAAGTACATATATATATATATATATATATATAGAATATCAAACATAGAAAATGTAACTTATGTCAAATGTATCTTCTTATTGTTCACACTGAAGTAGTTGATTAATTAAAGATTTAGTGCATTTTTATCTGTTTGTAGTGATTCTCTGTCTCCATTTAACTTTGTATCTTAATCAATTCATTAAGCTAATATATGTCTACACCATACCAGATATTCAGAATTATTTGATTATAAAAAAAATTAGGTTAATTAGTTCATATCAAACATAGTGATTATGAGGACATTTATAATATTTGTAGAGGTTGCATGCAATCATTATAAATCATTATGATTTTTTTTTTCTTTTATTTCAGCAAAGTGAACACTTGAAATTAGATATATTTTACTCTGTAGCCGATCAAACATAAGATTTAGAAATCAAGCAAATTCTCATAAAACAATTTCAACAAAATTTAACTTAATCATACTTAACAACTGCCCAATTGTGAAATTTTTTGGGATTTGTAGAGAGCTGATGAAGGCTTTTTATGCCCATGTCCTGCTTTTCATAACAACAAATATCCCTTTTTTTTTTTTCTTTTTTCAAGTTGGAGGATGTAATGATGAAGTTCAAAGCACATTTATAAGAACATTTTGAAGAGACATTAATGTGTTTATTAAGAAAATCTCTTCATTTCTTGTGTTATCTCACATTTTTCATATATTTAGCAATGCTTTTGTGAAAGATTTTATCATGATATTGGAGAGTTGGATTGTTTAGTCATATGACAATTTTTTCAACAGCTAGAGGAGCAAAGTAGTTTAGCTTGCTGTAGCAAGTGATTGATGTCATGCCAAGCAAGAAAAAAGCATAGATCAAGATATAAGCCTATTGGCTGCAAACTACATACAAAAATTTTAGCCTCTCAGTTTTAATTATTGCAAATATGCTTAAGTTATCATTTTTACCTGTGAACTTCTGTATTTGATTAATCATTTACCACATTCTTGCATTTATATGTAATAAGTGGCATTTACATACACACCACAGAAGTTTTGTTTAAGAAAATCATTTTCATGTATATGTTATGATATCAAAATTGTAGTAAAGATAAGTATGACAGTCCTGGTAGATATGTAAATAAATGAGAATTTATTCACTAACTTGCACTTTATTCCCTAAATTTTCTAATAGAAAGAGGTGAGAAAGCATTCTCAAAAAGCATTTTTTTTTTAATATTTCAATTAACCTTCTTATGATAGGGAGCATATACATCAATGGGATAACCATATCAAATGCTACCACTACATTTCCTTCCTTTTCTTCCAACTCCTCAATGTGCAACATAGAAATTATTATTACTTTTCCCTCATCAAACCTCTAATCAATATAATGAAGGATTATTTCAGTATTAACAGTAGTCAGGGGCGTTTACATACATACCACCTAAATCCCACGTATTTACACACATCTAACACCCATACCACACAAATGTTTCATTTCACATAAAAAATACGACCATTTTAACTTCTAAATAGTAAAAGACACAATTCCATGCAAATGTAAGGTGGTATATATGTAAAAGGTAAAGTTTAGGTGTTAGATACATAAATACATAGGACTTGAGTGGTATGCATGTAAATCTTCCTTATTGCTATTCATTATCAGAGCTTAGATGGAGGAAATCTACCGGACCTCTATTTGGTTTTGATATTCAACAGTCATAACAGATCATAAGGTTCAATGGGACCTATACAGCTAAATTTCTCCACAATTTGGCTGCTTCTATATCACCTGGGTGCTAGCAATCATGGTTACTTATGGGGAATAGCTACAATAATTATAATTTGTCTGTTTGCCTTGAAATTTGCATATTTGTCTTTATTTTGCTTACCGTATATGCAACCACCAACTTGTTCCTTGTATTTGTAATTGAAACGCTTGTTTTGGTACTGTTGGGTTTGACTGCACAGTGATTGCCTTTTATGTTTACTGCAACTTTGCCAATCTGAAACATCAAATGGCAGCTAGCCAGAATTTCCTGAATATTAGTATATATAGAAATAACATTTCTATGCTTCATCAATGATATTTGTGTAATTTTCTCGATCTGCAAATCAGCCGATGCTAAATTTTATGTTTTTTTGCAAGCAATGATCAGAATGAACAATAACAGGCAAATGGCAAGCTTTGATTCAAGTTAGACGCATTTTTTCCGGAAGTTGAAAGAACTGTATTCTCGAACTTCTGCAAAACTCTCCCAAAAGGAAAACAGCACTTGCATCAAAGTAGATACAATTTAGATATACCTGCAAGATTCTGCCAAAGAAAGGGAACATTTACATATATACCACACATTTCTTAGGTATTTGCATACTTAACAACTGAACATTCATATTTACATGCATACCAAAAATACCACCATCGCCATCTTTTTAAGAGGGAACACACATTTTCATGCTTAGATTTGACACTATAATGTTACAAGTGTAAATATCAAATCAAACTATAGAAATGTAAATACATAAGAATTGTATTGTACCTATACATATATATATAACCGCAAGAACATTCATCCCGAGAAAAGATAACAAGAGTAAATTCTAGTATCTCCTTATTCTCTAAGCTTTCATAGGAACACATCATTCAACCTGACTCGAACCACACAGCTACAAGGGAGACCAACATTCTTGAGAGGCACACCGCCACACAGCAGCACAAAAAACTGAATCATATGGCCCTAAATGGCAGTTTTTGTAGATAAAAATTTCAAAACAGTTCTTGAAATTTAGGTTCAGGAAGAGTTTAAGAGTAAGAAAACACAGAAAACGGAAAATGAAAAGCATTTGGCCATTAAACTCCTGCATTGCATTGAAGAATATTATATGACCTGTTTCCAGATTCAAATAAGTACAAAGGCAGAGTAGGCCTCTTTACAAAACTAAAAAGCTACATAAAATGACTCAAACCCAGAGACTCACACCCCAAACACTTAAGAGCCATAAAGCACTAAGATGGCAAATAAAAAAAAAAGAAAAAAAAAGCAAGAAAGAAAAGGAAACAAAACAGCAAATACATTAAAGTAAAAAAAAAAAAAGGCATTCCATTCCACTAGCAAATATTACCTAAAATGCAAAACAAAACAGGCAAGTATAGAAGAAAGGGCAATTAGCTTCTACCAAGTATAGCAAGAGTTCACTACAAGTGACTCAGAACACACCAAACTGACAAAGATGATCCCAACTGTATTAAAGAGCCCCAATTTGATCTGTTAACAGTGCAGCCATGGAAGATTCAGATATACTTGAGCTGTTGAATACTTAGCATCAATCAGCAAATGCCGAAACAAAGTTTCAAACAAAACTGAGGCTGCTGTTGTGTTGAAGGTTGAGACTTAGCAGCCATTTGAAGCACCGTTTGTTATGACTCGCTTTTCCGGCACCGGTCTTGCTCCCTTGGTGGCATCACTGGAGACTGCAGGCAAAGCATTGTCATCCGCTGGCTTCCGTTCACCAAGGCCGGCCGAATTAACCTCCTTCTTTAGAACTGTGACTGATTCCAAAGGTTTCTGCAATCTAGGGTTTCCATTGATCCCATCCTTGCCCATTTCATCCACCGTTTCTGCTGGTTTCAAATCAACAATCTGACAAAAGCAATCATAAAAAGAGATAATTTTCAGAAAATAGCACTTCCATGAATCATGGTTGCACAACTACAATAAGAAAGTTCGTTCATATTTCAGACCAAATATCTGACAAAGATTGAAAGGAGGAACAATGCACCAAGAAGAGTTTGAGGCAAACAAAAAATAACTGAAGTATACCAGCTTGCTATGCTGTAGCTGTTTAGCCCTCTTTTCTTGCATAACCTTTTGACGATTCTCATAGAAACCAAAATCATCCAAAATGGATGTTTTGCTTGTATGCTCCTTGAAAATCTTAAGCATTTGATTGCCTTGCTCAAGTTTCACCTGCAACAAGTAAAACATAAAACAATTAAGAATCAGGGGGTTAATAAACAAATACTAGTCACATAAAAGCTTTAATTAACGTTTTGTACCTCCTGAGTGTCTCTGCTATTAGTGACGGGTTTGTTGTCATTGCTCTCGATTGCTATGTGCTTCAGAAGATTGTTTGGTACATCTTTTACAATATGCCACTTTACACTGAAGCAACCATTCCACTTATCCTGCTGCCAATAATCCACCGTCTTATTAAAATCAACAGGCCCAACCATTTCCGCAACACCGACAAACTGACCACTTGTATTTACCTATCATCACCCAATTCAAAATTTTGATAACAAGCACTAAAACAGAAGTCGCTAAAATTACTATGAAAATGATTTCACTCTTACAGAAAAGAACAGAAACACCGGGCATTCAACTGTCATCTCCTTCGCCTCCTTGTAAGCTGCATCGAGTTTCTTGTTACCATTGGGCGTGCTGGCCCAAACATTGTATTTGATACTCTTGTGAATATCATCTTCGCTATATGACTTTATGACGAAAAATTTGGCCACCGTGTATTTATCAGAGAAATCAGCTCTATTATACTGTTCTTTGCCAGGTACAACACTGGGATCCTCCACATTTTCATAAGGAGGAAGGCTCTGCCCTTTAGCTGCAATTGTAATTGTAGATACCGGAGCCTTGTAATAATTTTTAAAGCGGTTGGCTCTCGGTCCTCTGTTTAATTCGCTTAATCCATCACCATTATCATTTTCGAATCCATAGTATCCGTTACCGCGGCCTCTAGGCTTGTATTTTCCATCCACAAACATACCCCAACGACCGTTAATTCTGGAGTCGTAAATATTCGTTCCAAAAGCATTTCCGGATCTAAATGCATTGCCACACTGTCCATACATCCGATTCGTTGGGTACATCCTGTTTATGATACCGTGAGCCGTCGGCACCATACCAGGAGTTGGTCGTGGAGAATGCAAACCCTGCCACGCATTAAACACACAAGAAATATTATGGATGGTACGAGAAAGCCTAAAACAAATTGGTAATGGAGAATTATGAATGAGAGTAGGAAGCAATGCACAAAAGCTATACAATATGAATTGCCAATCCTGGTTACACAAACGGAAAACTTACATACCTAGCACACAATTCTTATGTATTTATATATCTTACACCTTAAGTTTCATATTTACATACATTGCACTTTGGTGTGTTAAAACTACACATAAAAAGGTGTAGTTGCTTTATAAAATGCGATAATATTGCTATATTTTATTTGATATTAAAGATTTGAGAGTAATACTTGCAAGTATGAAAGTTTAGGTGTGAGACATGTACATACATTTGTGTGTTATGCATGTAATTGCGCCTACACAAATATACGATAAAAAGCAAATACCATGAGTTGGGGGACGGAACGAGCATTCTGATTTCGTAATGATGCGGAATTAGCATTATTCGAAACAGTTGAAGATGCGGCATTGGTTGCAGCGGATCTAGCATGAGCATCAGAGAAAGTAGATCCATCAAACCACGGAATGGGCGACCGCATTCCATCAAAATTGAATCTTGGATCTTGGTACCCAGGAGAGGGGTGACTGCCGAGTAAATAACCTCTACCATATGAGCCATTCGAAGTAAATGTTGAATTTTGCTGATTTTGTTTTAGAGATTGGGGCCCACCGTTCCCAGTAACACTAACATTATTGACCCCATTTGAATTTGATTTTGTAGCATCTACAGACACAGGAGCCGGATCTGCAACAGAAGGTGAATTAACTTCTGCCTGAGAAGTAGGAACGTTGTTGGAAGAGTATGTTCCATTTGGGACTGCTTGGGGCTGGAAATATGGAGAAGGATATTGGTAATGTTGGGTGCCATACATTTGGCTGTCATGACCAAGAGGCGGAACAGTAGAAGCAGAAGAAGGATAAGCACCATAAGGTGTATATCCATATCCATGGTGATACAAATCACCATAAACTCCCTGAATACACTAATAAAATCAGTAAGTTTAATTTTCCAGAATAAAAAAAAACAATATAAACAGATGATCATAATCAAACTCTTCTTATCATTACATTTAAACCACCCAAATATTTCATATCATATCAAAAATACCACCATTTTAACTTCTAAAAAGCGAAATACTCATTTTTCATGCATAGGAAATAGGAAAGGTGGTATGCCATATGTAAATAAATCTTTCTTAATTTTTATGCTTGAATGCGGAGAAGTCAACACTAACATATAAAAGAGTGCAATGAAAAGTTAAAAATCAGCCTCAATAAAACAACAGGAAAGAATTTTGCATGAAAATGGCAATAATTATAAAGTTTGACCGAAGGCATATGAGTATGTGGAAAGGATTCTTACATGTGGCATCTCCACTCCTTCAGGGCTTAAATATCTAGAATACTCGTCCCAATCTCCCATCGAACCATCATAACCTGCAACATTCTAGAAATAGTCAATAAAGTTTGATACAATAAAAAAAGCTTGAACAGCCAAAACAGCACTGCACTTCCATTAAAAGAGCTTCAACTTTAGGCAATGGGGCAAGTAGTTATAACTCATTGAATAAACTGATAATTAAGAGAAATGAAACATATCATGAACAATCATATTAATTACCATAAAAATCAAATAATGACCAAATGGGAACTAAACGTCACCTCTGTAATAATAAGCTGATGACGGATAACCGTTATGCAGATACCAAATATTATGATCCATGTACTCTGGAAGAACAGGTGTTACAGATCTCTCTGATGAAGGAATCTGAACCTTTGGTGCTTCCACGCCATTTGCTGAACCATATTGAATCCCTGTTGGCTGCCCAGTGTAACCATAAATCGTCAGAAATTCAACATGGAGCTATATATCAACGTTCATGGAGATTACGAGCTTGTGTTTGTGCTCTAAAGAAAACCAAGCTCAGTGGAGCAGCTATACCTTCTTAGCAACCTCAGGAGCATCATGAGTCTTGCTCTTGGATTCCAACGTTAGCTTCTGCAGCAAATCTGCAGCTTCTGTAAAAAAAATAATTAAGGGCCAAACACATCCAGTAAGATAAGATGGGCGGCAATGAAAATCTGTAAAAAACCCTATCAACTTTCCTAATTCCGCTGGCATATCAAAAGAATCGATTAAGCAGAAAAGGAAAGTCAACAAAGTACGAAAACCATAAGGCAAGTCGGAAAAGAGCCAAAACAAACAAGGAGATTGTTTTCCCCAAATCAGACGAACTAGCATGAAAGATTCAATTCGAAAAGTCCAGAATCAAAACAAAAAAAAAAACAAAGCTTCACCAAAAAAAGCTGCACATCTCCAAACACAGGCGTTCGATCTGCAACAATTCCTTACGAAACCTCGCAAAATAGAGCGCGGGGGAAATACTAATAAAATTACACAAGTCTAATTCAGATCCAATAAAACCACAACCAGAAATAAACAAGGAAATCCGGAAATATAGCAGCAAAAGCTGGTGAAAAGGATACGATCTGCAGCGGGGGCAACGGCCGCCATAATCGGATCTAGCGCAGAGGATTTGAGACAGAATCGAAACTGGATATCAAGTTGGTGTAGGATGATAGATCGAAACCTTAACACCAGGGTAAGAAGATGGAACGATGGAGAGTGACTGAAGAGTTGAAATTAGAAATATCAGCAAAACCCTAGGAGCGAGAAAGAAGAGCTAGCGCCGCCACAGGAGATAGAGAGGGGTTTTGGTCGTGGAAAACGTTGATTCAAATAGCTCCGCGGCTCCGCCTCCAAAACCGGATTTTTTTTTTATCCCGCAACTTTTGCAGTAAAAATGTAATTACGGCTGCCACCAAAAACCCTAATTTTTAGCGCATCATTAGATCTCCGCCCCTAATTTGGACTCTGTAGCATAAAAAACTGGAACTTTTTCGCTAAGAAAAGAATCCACGAGTAATATTGAATTTTATTGTTTGTAATTTTTTTTTTAATATTTGTGATTTTTCATGTGTTCATAAATATGGGACTTTTACATACATACCACCAAATTACAATGTAATTACATATAAAACACCTCAACTATACTTTTTTTACATTTATAACATCCAAATTTTTCATATCACAAAAAATATATTATGTAAAAATTGAAATTTATTAGCATAAAAATTATGCATTAATCAAGGTATGCATATTTTCCAATAAATGAAAAATAAATTTTGACAATAGATATATACCTATATAAAAAAATAAATGCTCGAATATCTTTAAAAAAAAATCATGCAAATAGGTCAAATAGGTCATTTTGAAAATGAGTGTTTAGTTATTTTTATTTTTATGCATTATAAGTTTATTAAAAATATAATAACAATTTTCTAAGCAAAATGAGCGCTTAAATTCGAATAATTGAATGTATTATTTTATTTCAATCAATCCGCTAAGAATTCAAAAAAAATATTGCATCAGGACTCCGCATGTAGAGTTACTTGCGGAGTCTAATGAAATCACGTCATGTGGAGGTCACGGAGAAAAAAAAATCGGCCCTGTAACACAGGAGAATATTCCTCCTGTGTCATTCATGTGTTATTGTATGTTATTCAGATGTTATTGTGTTATGTGAATATTCTCAGTATTATAATAACACAATAATATGTCAGTAACACTTGAATAATACACAATAACACCTGAATAACACACAATAACATCTGAATAACACGAGAGAAATATTCTTTTCTGTTATCGAACAGATTTTATTTTATTTTATTGTCACCGCCACGTGGCGTGATTTCATTGAACGCCGCACGTAACTTTATGTGTAGAGTCCTGATGCAATATTTTCTCAAGAATCCATGCATTGTTTATTTTTATGTTTGATTCAAAGGTTAAGGTTACAATGACGCAGCTCCTGAGTTACATAATGATTAGCATCGACTGATCAACTCTTAATAAGTTAATTAATATAGCTTATGAATTTTTCTAATGAATTAGCTTATAATGATTAGGTAATTGACAATCATCAATTTGATGAACTACTAAATAAATTAATAATAGTAAAAAAGAAATATATTAAGCTAAAGTTATGATATTATTGTATGAGAGCATATGATTTATGATTGGAGGAATATGTTCATGCATCAATCAGCGGGAACAAATAGAACAGAAAAATAGTTTTACAAAAGACTTGTGTGCAAAACCTATACATAACATTTTCCAATTTGAGAAGCCTCCACTAACTTAAATATGTAATTATAATTAGTTGTATGACCTTAATAGAATGCAACATTAAAAATAAATAGCAAATATATGAATGAAGTCCTATAATCCATGAATATATGAAATTCATAGATGTGATGGATTTATCTACCGATGAAAAGAACGATTAGATTTCTTTCGCTCATAGTAGGAATTAGGGAAATTATTGTACAGTGACATCAAAACTTGGTTGAAATAGTACTCTTATGAAATAGAAATGATACAAGTCGAACAAATCTCACATCATCCAACATGAATTTCGAGGAATGACATGAATCTTGAAGCAACTTTTTGGGCAAGAAAATTTCAAACTTTGCATAAAAATTATCTAGTGTTATGATTTCAACAAACTTATAGTTAAACTGGCTGGCTCGGTGAGACAGACCCAATGGTACCCATTTTAATCTACTATGAACCAAATTGAGCCATGATTAAGCCATTAAACCATATTTGGAAGTATTCCAGACACATTTGGGATGTCAAATGGATGTTGAATCCAACAAGTGCATAGTCGAATCGAGCGTTTTGGAAAGACGAAACAAATAAGCCCAAGATCTCTCAATTCCGACCTCATTAAGACACTCAAATGTCCATCAAACACTGTTTGTTCGATGGAAGTCTTCTGAATGATCCGATCAAAGTAGTTCATATTCCAACATTAATTACACTTGAAACTCTATAAATAGAGTCTCGCCCCTCTCATGAGAGGGGGGGTGGGGGTGAAGCGTGAGGCTTGAAAAAGAACTTGAAGTTTTTAAAAGAAGATGAAGTCCAGCACCACCCATACCGCCAACCACCATTTACCGACAGACGTCGATCGCTATCAGTTGCTACCCGTTTCAACAATAAACTCATGCATACATCGATGTTGTAACTTGAGAAACCCAAAAATCTTTTCATATTTTTATGGGACAAGTAGTTCCAACTGCAATCATTATTGTATAGTGAGACTCTTACACTGGGTCAGACCCTATGATTTTTCTTATTACGAGGTTTCCACATAAAAACTTCTAGTATCATTACTAGTTTTCATCTCTTCTGCGAGTGTCTTGAATCTTTATATCACACTAAGACGATAATCTGCTACTCTACTGTTGTGAAATTTCTAGCATGCATCAAGAAGAATTGATGTTCAATTGTTCTAGGTGTCTAAATTTCAATTGGGATGCTCTGCTAAGAGAAAGAAATATTGCGCTACCAAGAGAAGATATATGATTAGGATTAATGAAGTATCGAGAATTAGCAAAATATGCGAGGATGTTGATGAGTTCTTGAATTCCCTGCAAGCATGAAGTTATATTTAGTAATAGTTGTTGTTATGGACAATAATTTGGTTTAGTCAAATTCATATATGAAGAAATATGCATTCAAGGCCTTGAGTAACAAGAAGTCTTAGTATTCGATTACATGATATCATTACACTTTGTTATCATCATTATCATAAATTTTCAGAAGTTTTTTATAGCCTTTAAAATCTTAATTTTATGAAGTTTTAGTAACTTTATCTCCTTTGCAAAAAATATTTCAAACAACTTTAATATAATGACATCAATAATGTTGACACTTGATGTTGATAATAAATTTAAAAAATAATTTAGAGATTTGAAAAACTCTATAGCAGCTCTACTCAATACTCAATCATTATTGTTTGGCGACCATCTCCTTACAACAAAACTAAACTATCATCTTTTCAACTCTTATTTCCAAAATGACGTCTTCAGACTACCATCACCAGATCATCATCACCCAACCAATCTCACTCGACCACACCACTAATCATTATCACTTGATGATTGTCTCCTGAGCACTATTGCCTAATCATCATCTTCATCTTCCATTTTTTTCCCCATAATCTCTATCATATCCATGGGAGAAATGTTCGCAACTTTATAAACCTATAATTTAATTCTTTTTTCAGTAAATTACAGTAAATAATTTAATGTTTTCTATGAAAAACATTATTTTTTTCTTTGCATGTGCTAATTTTTATAGAAAATAATCTAGCACATAACATTAATTTGTTACATCAACTATTTCCCCATTATAATGAGATGTAAATTTTCTTGGTGGTCTACCACCCGATCAACACCTATAATTTAGTACTGACAACCTATCACTTTGACCAACATCGCATTTCTCATGCAAACTCCCCAAATAATGTCTGATAATGCCAACAAAATTAAATAAATATTTTTATGAAAAGATTCAATCAATAATTTTATCGGACATTGGACATTTCTTTTTCAGAAAATTTAATTATTTACAAAAAAAAAAAAAAAACATTGCGATTCAGAGAAATGGAATTTTATAAATATTTTCTTACATATAATCATTCAACATTTTATCTCCTATAAAATTTTATATAACTGTAAATATGACATTCCTAGTCCAACTAACACTATTATCTAGAATAGAGAAAGCATTTATTCACCCTTAAACTAGCTCTTTTTTGAAACATTTATAATTATTCTAGTTTGAGGCTTTCTTCTAGTCATTTATCAATATGTTATCGAAGTTTGCTAGCTATCCACAATTTCTATCTTATTTCATTTTAAATTTAATTCATTATTTTGCCAACCACCTTAGTGGCTTATGGGCTCCCAAGTTGTTGAATTTCATTGTAAGCTTCATCCATAAATAAACCCTTTTATTTCCCCTATTATCTCATGATGCATCACTTCATTATTGAATTTGCACTTCAAATGTTTCTCTTGACCATCACCTCCTCCACCTCCTCCTCCTCATTCTTATTCCTTTGCTTCTTTTTCAACTTGTATATACTATGCTCTTTCCTTAAAGATCATTACTTTCCTAAAGAAATAGTAATTCCTTCTTTTTCTTTTTTTATGCCACAATTTTCTTCTCTTAACTTTAAAACTATCTTGGTCCTCACTAGACACAAACTTTTCCCTCTCTTAGCCATGTGATGCTTTCCCAATACATATTAAACTTTGTTTCTTGCATGACTCATCCACCCTTATCACACACTAGTGGGAAAGAGAATTTGAGATCAATAAAAAATTAATTAGTAACAAAAGAAGCAGGATTCAAAATGCTCATCTTCACGACCACTTTTCTTGAAGCATTGTAACATGGAGTCGATAAAGAAGGCTACGGGGTTGGTGATGCAAAGTTTGAGCAAAATTTGTGAAGTGTAATGAGACTACCAATCTATTAAGACCTCATGATAACTTCAAAATATATGATTAAGCATTGTGGATCACTAAAAAATATTGTGTTGGATCAAATGATCACACTTAATGCTGAAAGATAATGGCATGCACTATTCATAGTCATGAAACTATAGGCCAATAATCAATACACAAATTTAAAACTTGCGAAGCGACAAGTCATACGATTTATAGTGTAAGACTTATGATGAAATTGGTAGAGAGTTTTCACTTCAACTAGGAGATTTAGGTTCAAAGCATATTCTAAAAACTAATTTCTAACATAATTGTTATAAGCTCAACTTCCCAAAAAAAGTTTAAATAACTACATAGAGAAATATTAGTAATAATTGCGCTAGAAAAACCACCACTACGGTAAATTTCTTTAAATGACACATCCAAGGTAAATATCAAAAGCATCACTCTCTAAAATGAGAAGAATAACAAAAAAATCGAGCTTAGAAACCTTTTTGTATAAAATAGGACTCCATCCAAGCTATCTGTGAACCAGGACATGCAGCCAACACAATAGACCCACGAAACAAAGGGAATGAGTTAATATTCCTAACCAAAATTCAATACCAGTAATATAACACAAACTAAGTAAGTTACTTGAACTAAGCTCAGTATTCTTCAGGCAAAACACATTACTTCATCCAAAGGCCTAAATGACAACCAACAAAATAGATCCAGAAAACAACTAGTTCTTATTTAACTTGTACATAACAGAGAATTCATGACAGAATTAGGAAGACCAACCATGAAAATGATTCAGTCATGTCGCGCTTAGATATTCTCATTGCTCATTACCTAAAACAACAATGCCAAAATTATGGTATCATGATAAGAATTTCAAAAGATCCATGTCTAGTAACCCGAAACATCACAATCAAATATAATATCAATTCAAAATAGCTCAAAAACAGAGAACCTCAAGACCAAACCAGGATGCAAGCCAGTATCAGTCAATTTCAATTTCAATTTCAAAATGAAACCCAAATGCATAAGTTCATATACCGCGAAATGAAACACTTGCAGAACGAAAAAAACAAAAATTTTGATTAAAAAATTAAAACAACTTATTTAATAATAAAATTAAATATTATTATTATTTAATGGTTTTAATAGAATCTCTTGAAATTAGATGTTCTAATTATTTATTTTGAAGTAAGACCTAAAAAGATAGCTTTCATGATAATATTTAATACTCATGCCGTGACGTGTCCGACGGAGAAACTTGTTTTTTCCATCTGTGCATTTTGCCTGTGGAGCTACATTGCCACTTGTCACCATTTCAATCGTACAAATTACATTCGGTTCATCCATATGATTGATTCGTGCACCTCTAACGACCTGTTTTACTGCGTTGATGATATGAATTATATATATATATATATATATATATATATATATATATATATATATATATATATATATATATATATATATATATATATATATA
>NEWO01000035.1:1974309-2018262 GCA_003013225.1 Phalaenopsis aphrodite | reverse complement strand
GTTCGTTTTAGTCCAATTACAAAATAATTTGATCAATTTGAATTTCCAAATTTTACAATCAAAAGGAATTTATTTTTACTAATTTCGTAAAATAAATTATTCTAATGAATCAAATGCACACCATTATTTGTTCGTGAAAGATAAGTAAATTTACATATATATATCAGTTGCTACATAATTCTTATATATTACATATCTAACACCCAAAATTTGATATTTACACTTATAACATCTAGGTATCATAGACTTATGCATAAGAAGCCATTGTATTTCAATTCTAAAATGATAATGATGGTGATATTTGGATCGTTGGATCTGATGTTAAGATTTGAGTGGTGTGTATGTAAATATGAATGTTTAAGAGTTAGATATGTAAAAATATAAAAACTGTGCGGTATGTATGTAAATGCCCAAAAAGCATTTAGGTTACAAATACAAGCTCAGTATGCGGAAAAATTAGTTCATATAGACATTGCATGCAGATATGCATGCGGTGTCCGATCTTGACCGTTGATCACATAGTTTTTTTTTAATTAATTAAAATGGGGCCCACCGAAATACATCTTCGCTGTGATCAACGGTGGAGATCGGACACCGCATGCTTATTTTCTTAACTTTTCTATTTCATTTTAGGAAGAATTATTTTAAGAATATGAATCTAAGTATATTATTGATAAAATTAATGCCAAGATAATTTGTTTGTAGTTAACTTTAATGTTCACAATTCTTGTTGGCTCTAATAAGTTATTTTGCAAGATTAATAATGTCATGTAAAAATGAGAAATCATAACTAATGTGCATATAATTAATAAAAGGATTCTTTAGAAAAATCACTAGGATATATTTTTGGAAGGCGAATAAGCTTTCTTTTATCAAAAGTAGAGAACGAATCACCCGACTTTCGACATGCCACATAAAGAAATTACTCGAGATTTAATACAGAGAAATAATTATTCAGCTCTTGAAGTTATGTGTCAGTCACAATATAGAATAACTCATCAAGATAATGAGACAAATTTGTAATTTTTTACCTCTCTGTATTGATCTTAGATTGGGCTTAAATGTAGAGTTCATATTTAGAATCACAATTTCAAAATCATAAAAAAAAAATAGTCATCTCTTTTAATAAAACATCATATACATTCTATCTCATTATCTACTAATGTTGTTTTTGATACTTGCACCAACTTTATTGTATTCTTTATATCTTGATATTTTGTTTGTAAAGAGTATGAAGATTCATTTATAAATTCTAAAATTTCAATCATTAAATATGCTATAAAGATAAAGTCAAAAGATTCCATGTCATATGTAAGCTTAATGAATATTTTGCAAATATGGATTCAAATTTCAAGAGCTATGTTAAGCGCAACTGAACTTATTGAAAAAATATATTTAACACAAAAATCTGTCAATAACTTTCCCCATTTTAACAACATATCTGCCTACAACTAATTATTTTTTTTATTGACACATAACAAGACTCGTCCACTTAAATAGAGAAGTAAGAATCAACTATATCTCTAAGAATGGATGCTAAGGTTTCAGGTGCAATAACATGACTTTTTTTTTTTTTGAATATTTCGTGAAGTCAATTATAATTTTTGTGCCAGCATTTTTAAATATGTAATTTTTTTTATTTCTTCATTATGGTTCAAAATAAATAGAAGTAACTCAAAATAATTAAGTTGATTACCTGATTTAGATAATTCATTATGACCATGAAATAAGAATTCTTATCCTAGAAGAAATCAAACACAATCAAGAGCTACATTCAACATGTTCCTTTTTTTTTATGATATCATACTTACTCAACTACATAGTAGAAGTACACCATATTTGAGTTTTTTAAATCAACATACTTTTTTTCTTGTTTATTATATGTATTATTATATTCACCAATATGTGCCAAACACTTTTTTCTTTATTTTCCAATTTTTGAATGATTCACTAACAAATAAATCTCAATCTTCTTAAGTTATAACAACTTATTCTTGAGTCTTAATTGGATAACAATAACGATAATACGTTGCATTTATTTGCATGCTATACTCTAACAAATTTGGATACCCAAACTATTTTAAATTAAATCTTCTTACAACATTGTTTATCATTGTTTGAGAAAAAAGTAAGTTTCTTTGCACTCTGTCTCTATCATTAACATCATAAATCAAAATCTAATCACAAACCCCAATATTAACAGGAAGATTATGAATTTTCAATCTCCATATGCTATTTTGGTTTTAAATAATGATTAACTTACTAAACCCAAAACATAGGAAGAATTCTAATTATGTCAATATAAATAATCAAGAATTTTTAGACACATCGAATTTTGCAAAATATCAAGTAATAAGTAAATGCAAACTAGAAATGAAGAACTAGCTAGTTATTTAAAAATAAAAGATGTTACATTATCTTTTAAACAAATGCACACCATTAATCATTTGAAAATAAAAGGCATAAAAATTAGCCATTAAAAAAAGGTTACATCATCAACCTTTTTTAAAAATAAAATATTATTCATCATCTTACATGAAAACTAGACTCTCAAACATATGCATATTATTAGTTTATCATAAAAATCTTAATTACATTTACACATTAACTTAAACTACATATATGCTTTCAACCATCCATACTATCTTTATCTATTTAGCATAATTAAATCAAACTTAAATCCCATCTTCTAAAATCTTCTTGTTTTAATGAATTTAATCATAATCAATCAATTAGCTAAGGTTGATTGGTCAGTAGAAAAAAGCTATTTGGTTTCACACAATTTTTATGTATTTACATTTATCACACCTAAAGTACTTCCATATTTACATACATTGCACTTAATTTGGTGTTTTAAATCTATGCATGAAAATGTGTATTTGACAATGCTATTTTCTTATGTGATATTAAAGAATATTTAAAATTATAAATGACTTGCATTAAGCAAATGTATATATATGAACCAATAAGCATGTAGAGGTGGATGGATGTGTGTTGGTTAATACTTTGCTTAGGACAATGAGGTCAAATGGGTGTACTTGATACCATCATAATTTTGTGAAGCCAAGGAAATGGAAGGGATTGTGAAGCACAAAATGTGTCTAAGGCCTTGGGAGAGTGAGAAATTACCCACCTTAGCATGCGCCTAGTTCCGCCCATGAATATTAATCCTAATACATGATCAATCAAACATATAAACTCATTTCACTTCGATCACCTATCGTTTATATACTTGCATATGCCAATAATTTAGTAATTGTATGCTGTTATTTTTAAATCAATGGATGTAGGACAAAGCTCAATATTTGCTCTTTATGTGATCTAACAAATGTGCTAACCTTTCCCAAACCAATTAATGACTTGCAAAATTGACAAATCAAAGGAATGCAATAGAAAACATTGTTGATGAACAAAACCTTTTTTCTGAACTTAATTAGTACTTAACTCCTATTGAAAACAGCAGGATAATATACTAATATTCAACAACATTAATAACTCACCACAAAATACAATCATAAGACACATACAAACATACAAAAACAGGGAAAATATTTCAAGTATATGCATGCAGTATATATGTAATTAATTAGTTTCTGGGTCCGAAGATCTGAGTAACTAAGTCATACTGGTTTGCATGAATCATTGCAGCCAGATCAACTGGATCTGAATCAATGATGTAGCGTTGGTGGTTGTGAACTCCTTCATATAACACTCTGACGTTGCTGGGATTGCTCGGAGCCCACTCCACCTTCTTCTTCGCACCACAATCCTTCTTCCTACATTTGAAATAACTTCTGCACGCATGCATGCATGTAATGAAATGTTTATCTGTTCTATATATATATATATATTTCTATATGTATATAAAGAGAATATAATACGTACCGATACTTGTTACCAATCGTCTTAATGAGCTTTTGTCCATATTTATTCCACTCGTATTCATCTCTGGGGATGACTATGGCTGGAATTTGTTCATCATCTCCCCCTTTCACTTCCTCGCTCCTCTTCCCATATATACTGTTAGTTTTTGTCCTGGCAATACAACATTAACATTGTCTAGAACTTTGAGCTTTTTATTTTTTTAGTTTTTAAAAAAGCAATAAAGAGATTATATGTCGAGCCATTTCTAAGAGGGAGAGAATATTATGTATAATAAACTAGACATATGATTGATGACGTGTAGGACATGATGTGATTCAGACTGTTATGCATATGTATGTCTGAAGGCACTAAAGAACCATACTAGAGAGAGATTCTATGGAAACTACAGCCAACTATGATCTGGTGAAGTAAGAAGAAAAGGGATTCTCTAGATCTGATTTAATCATTGATCTTGTTATTTTCTCTGATACCACCATGCATGAAGCATGCAGTACAAATGTTCTCAGTATAATTTCATTCAAAATTTCCGAACAAACATATTTTTCAGCTTAATTAAGCCTTAAATTACTTATTTCATGCATGGGCGGACAGCCCTAAAAAGCTCAATCACACATCAAAAGCAGCTACAAATCACTAGACTAAAAAAAGAGCAACAAATTAAGGCAGATTAATTAGGCAGGTTTATATAAAATATCTACTTGTTCTTTTATAAAACTACGCACAATCATTAGACGAAGTAGAACTCAAATTACAAATAGAAGAGATGAAGGGAGTGAATGGATATAACTGATAAAAGCACAAGTAATAACTGGCTTACATGGCTCCGGTGGATGCAGATTAAGAGAAGCTTTGGGATTTAAGAGATGTATGAGAAGGGTAGAAATAGTTTTTCTTCTGCTACGTACTACTTTTCGAGCGGAGGTGGGGAAAGGAGAGCAGTTAGGTAGGGTTTAATTATTAGAATTGGGTGGCAGCCATGGAGAATATGTGTTGACGAAAATTCTAGGAAGGAAAGCTTTATCATAGGCTGACAGGTGCGCTGAAAATTTCGTGCAGTCATTTTCATAGGGCACAATAGGGTGAAAAGAGGCATGTAGATGGTTTGATTTTCCGCTTGTGAGATCGAAAGTTTCCCTTTGCCTCAACTTTTTGGAAAAATATTACATCTGCGTTCGGATTGCAATGCTTAGAAATTTTTCACTGTATTACAGTAATATTTTATATGCGTTATTTGTAAAAAATGAAGTGTTATTCGATTATTTTGTGATGTTATTGAAATATTCCTCCGCGTTACTTGATTTGGGGTTGAATTGTTATTGCAATATTCCCCGGTGGTACTTGATTTGGGGCTGAATTGTTATTGCAATATCCCCCCGCGGTACTTGATTTGGAGCTGAATTGTTATTGCAATATTCTCCCGCTTTACTTGATTTGAGGTTGTGTTATTCCAATAACATAGTGGAAATTGAAATAACACGAGGAATATGCCAAATAAAATAGTTCAAATCAAATAACGTGGGGGAATATTCTAATAACACTGCAAAATAATTGAGTAACACCGTATAATACTCAAATAAAAATTCATTTTTTACGAATAACATAGATGGAATATTCCTGTAACACAGCGGGATATTCCTAACTATTGCAATCCAAACGTAGCTCTAGTTCGGAGTCCTGATGTAATATTTTTTCCAACTTTTTTGAAAAAAAAAAAAGAAAAGTAGAATATTAAATAAAAAATTATAGAAGAGGAGAGATTTTGATAGTATGCACGAGAATTATAGCTTAAGTGATTGTAAATCTAAGGTTTTTCTTTCATTAGTTTTATGGATTAAAAAAAGGAACTTTTAAATTTTTCTTGAAAGAGGAAGTAGAATTCCTGAAGATTTGTATATATGGCTAGCCTAGATAGTATGAATTATTGAGAAACATGCACTATTTGCTAACTGGGAGGGCTCTTAGTTTTCCTATGAAAATTCATATCGAATTCAATTTAGTTACGCTCGTAGGATTCAGTCCTGAGAGCATTTTAGCTCAAATTAAGAGAAAAGTCTCCGTAGAGATAGTCAGCTTCGTCTTATTATCGTGTTTTTCTTTTTCACTTATTTATTTGGTTGATTTTATGACATACAGGCTTGTTGAATCCAAATTTATCAGGTATATCATGTCCAAGGAATGAGGTGTTGGATCAAAGAGAGTTGGTCTAGAGAGGGTGAGAAATGAGAGAGAGAGAGAGAGAGAGAAGAGGAGGACATCCCCGGTCAGGGGGAAATGCGGTGTTCTCGGGCTTATTGACCCATTTTCTTCCATAAAATTAGATGTTATAAATGTGAGGTGCAAATGGATTTTATAATTTATGTTATAGAAGATAGGATAGATAAAATATATACAAAAATAATATATTTGGTCATGATTTGAAGAGAGAAATAAAGGGCATTTTAGTCTTTTTCTATTTTGAAAGTTGGATCATTTCAAGATCGATGCAAGCTTTAAGGTCCATATTTATTTGCCTCGGTCCTGATAACATTCAATACATAAGAAATTAAGCTGTTTATATATGAATTTCCTGAAGATGATGGTTGCTTTAGCGTGGCTATCTAGCTAGCCGAACAATAAAGTTAGTCGACCAACCGAAATAAAGTGGTCGAGGGAGAGAGCTTGGCCAGTCGATTAAAGTGATGTGACTGACTAATAGATTGCCTCAACATCCGTACAGACCATTTTTGGGTATACATACTAAGTTCCCAATTTTTTTTGTTTTTTGATAGTGATAACAACAATAAGGACAAAAGAATTTATAAATCAAACAAGCCTTGAAAACATAATTTACTAATGATACTTCTGCTAGGCACTTTTTGTGCTCGATTCTGGTACTTACGTCATCACCAATAGGAGTCCCAGAGTTGCTCGCCCCGCAGGGAAGCCTTGTAGTCGCTAACCCTTGATGGGAGTCTTGTAGTTGCTTGCCCCAAGGAAAGTTTTAGAGTTTCTCGCCCAGGTTTAGAATAATGTAGATTTTAGGTTTACTGTGATGTAGATTTTAGCTTTAGCTTAAGATTTTAGGGTTATACATATTTATCAATTTTATTTTAGCTAAAGTTGTTAGAGAAGGATAAAAAAGTGAGAAATTGGAACTTCTAAAATGTATGTTGTAATGAAAGGTAAATTGTCATTCTAAAATTAATAAACTTAATATGAGGTAACATAATTAATTGTATTAGTTGTATTAAGAAGTTACTCAAAGAAGTCACAAGAGCCCAAAAATTATTGATGTCAACTACTAATGGAAAAAAACATGCATTTAAACTTAAGACACATCAATTTTCTCATTATGTGGACCTACAAGCATTCCACTAGTGTATGAAACTCCCCATTTAATAGATCTACCTACAAAAGCAAACCCCCAATGATATTTTCGTGTAAGCTTGTTTAAGGAGTCTAACAATAGAGAAAAGTTCTTAACATTCAGTAAGGTAATATGTAGATATAAATTGAAGTTTTGGTGGTAACTAGATATGTATATACATAAGAGTTCATTAGTATCCATGTAAATATTGCAGTTTAGGTTTTAGGATTCTACATATTCAATGGAGGAGGAGGAAGTGGATGGAGATGACGAGTAGTTTTTTTATGTTTTTTTTAATTTGTAAACTTTATGTTGAACAATTGTCGTATAATTTTTTTGACTAATTTTTCTGTTCTTATTTTGGACGATTTGTGGCATTATCTTCCTTTTATTAATGATACTTTTTAAGGATTTCATCTGTGATATGATTATTACTTTCGTGATATGATATGATTATTTAAACTTTTTTGTGCAGGTTGTGGTATGATTATATACGATATATGATTATATACAATATGATTATTTAAACTTTAGGTTGTGCAAATATATACGATAAGATGTGCAGGTTGCAGGTTGTGGTATGATATGATATGATATGTTAACTTTTTTTGTGATATGATTATATACGATGTGGAATGTATTTTTGTGCAGGTTGTGGAAATATAATCGACATTTAAACTTTTTTTGTGTTACAAGTTTGCGTCGGATTTGCGTACGTTTTTTGGATGTAAATTCCTACGTGAAATCTATCATAATACTTCAACATTATATGATATTTTCTGACAAAAATTCGGTGGTAATTCGACCCTAATATTTATCGTTCGATATTTTCATATGTAAATTTTGACACACGCTTCGTATAAACAAATTAGACGCTAGTACAACGTCACAACCGATGCAAATTATTTGCTTCAGAATATTTCAACGTATGCAACTAAAATTACTGTCCCTGATTTAACGAAGAAAAAAATCGGATGTAAATCAAACTCAAATCCAACGGTATCCCTTAAATATCACCGTATTTGTGTCCAGTTTGCATCTGATTTAGACGACACAAATATGATTAATTCTTGTAGTGAGATGCTCGTCCCAGAGGGGGTCTTAGTGTTGCTCGCCTAGGAGGGGAGTCTTAATGATGCTGACTTCGGAGGGGAGTCTTGTAGTTGCTCACCCCGGAGGGGAGTCGTAGAGTTGCTTGCCCTGAAAGGGAGTCTAGTAGTTGCTCGTCCCATATGTAAGTCTTGTAGTTGCTTGCCTCAGAGGGTAATCTTGAAATTGCTCGCCCCGAAAAGGAGTCTCGTAGTTGCTCGCCCTAGAGGTGAGTCTTGTAGTTGTTCATCCCGGACGGGAGTCTTAGAGTTTTGCTTCCGACCAGACTCTCTTGGTGTTGTTGTCAGTTGTTTTGCTATGCCTTTAACCAATTGAATGCTCTTGACATTGTTGTCGATTGTTTCGCTATGTCTTTGATCGATCGGATGCTCTTAGTGTCGTTGTTGGTTGTTTCGTCATGCCTTTGAACGATTAGACGCTCTTGTCGTCGCTGTCGATTGTTTCTCATGCTTCTGACCAATCGAGCTCTCTTGGCTTCGTTGTTGGTTTTTCTACCTGGGTTCGAGTTCCCTGAGTGTCGGAAACAATTGAATTGAGATGTATGCAGGTAAGTATATAAATGTGTAGAAATTGAGTTATATATTAAAATATGTAAGAATTGAGTCTTAGTAAATCTTCCCTGTTTGGAAATGGTTGGCCGTAGGTGGAGGCGTCAGGAGCAGCCGGTTGGACGACACTTTGTTGAAATAGTGATTCTATTCAAAGGTTGCCACAAAGATATTGACAATCTTAAACGGTGGCCGTAAAAAAATCCATACATAAACATTACGATGAAGTCTTGAACGAAGAATAATAAGAAGACCCCAATGGATGCCACGAATTAGCGGTGGTTGGCTATAAACGATAAAAAATGAACTCGTAGTTCTATAAATCCATGCAATTCTTAATTGTAATTTATCCCACAATTGTAAACACAAAAAGATGAGAGAGATGAAGAGAGCGAGAGGCTTTTGCAATATATATTGACTTTTATGATTACCTTCAATGATAACATGTCATTTGTAATTATAACAATTCATCAGAATCAAAAAATGTATATATACACTTAGACCCGATCGATTAATGAGAATAAAATTAATTATAAATGAATTATATAGTCATCTTTTACCCCCGTCTCCATTACCAAATCTTAGTAAGTGCCCTCTCCATTATCAAATCTTAGTTAGTCTCCAAGTCCCATTGTTGTTGCTGTAGACTTGGTTAAATTGAATTAAGTAATAGTATTTTGAATTTCAGGTTTCATGTTCAACTATACTAAATAGCAGAATATGTGTGTGTGTGTTCTGCTATTTAGTATAGTCCGACATGAATCATGAAATTAAAAAAAAAAATATTAAGTGGAATGTCTGAAAAAATATAAAGAAAAGAATTGAGTGTTGCACGTGTATATAACTTTCCTGTTTCATACCCCACGGTTTTGGGTTAGGGCACAGTTGGTCGATTGGAGCGGTGGGATGTCCAAAGAAAGGAAAAAAATATTACCTCAGGAGTACTGATGCATCAGTACTCCAATGAGGAGGTGCCATGTATGCAATGATCCCACTAAAATGCCACATGACACATCCTCATTGAAGTACTGAGATAATATTTTTTCCAAAAAAAGAGAGAAAACGGTGACAGAAAGAACCGAGTGACCAAGGTGGTGGCCATGAGGAGAGTGAAATCATTCCTTCTTTTCCAAACACGGAAATACATGAACGCTTAATCAAGTAATTAAAAATTATGAAGTCTTGACTCCACATGAAAACTTTTTCTAGAAACAACCCCAACAACTTCATATTTCCGTAACCATTCCTTCTTCTCCAAACACGGAAGAAATTTCTCATGGTGGAAATTTCGCCGTTGTGGAAAAGATGGATGTCCCCACGTGCAGCGACTTTAATCGAATGCCGCCACGTGGAGCCACATGCACGACCTCGACTGCTGTTGGTTTCTTTTCCTCTTTTTTTTTTATTCTTTGCTGACACCTTAATTTCCAAGAAGATGCCTTCAATAATACGTGAATTCATTGAACTGTTCTTAAACAGATCCCTGCCGTTCGATCAAAGGCGGATGCTTTTTTTACCTTTAAGCATCTTACTATGTAGGTGTCATCCATTATGTAAACAGGAAACATTTGCATACATACATATATATATATATATATATATATATATATATATATATATATATATATATATATATATATATGCTGCATCATGTGATTCATTGGTTGGTAAAGTTTGTAAGACCTTTGGAGTTATAGGTTCAATTTCACCTATATGCAAGAGTGTCATCTTTAAGAGACTATAATCCAACCATTCAATGTAACAATATACTAGATATTGCCTTAAGCATTACGATGCAATTTTGTCACATATGGACTAGGCATGCATAATTTTAGATTTTCATAGTTTTGGCTTGTATATTTAAGATGATACTGTAAGCACTTTAAGACATCCCCAAGATATGTTTTAAGATATGATATCGCCAAACAAAAAATCAGAGAGTATGAAAACACTCATTCTTTAGCATTTAGTGCAACAACTACTCGTGCAACAACAAGTACTGACTTAACTTAGGAAAGTGGCGAGTTACATAGTGATAGAAGGTGGTTTCCTTGACTATGTATGATTTTATAAAGAAAAATTCTTTTGAGATTTTGAAATATGAGAACTTAGATGGATTTTGCTATAGCTTTTATATGATCACATTAAGTCGCATTAATCATCTATGAATCTAGAAGTGTACCTTGTTAGAAAGGATGTGCTTACTTTTACTATGTAGCTTGGTATAAGATTATAGAGAGATGTCTTTGAGAAATGCTGAATAAGTTAATATTATAATGTTTAAGTTGTGTGAGATTATGTGATGGTGGGGGAGAATAGAAGACCATGAAGCTGTTGAGTCGATCGATGATGGACATCAATCGAGATCATTGTCAACCAGTGATAGTAGCAAGCATTTGTGTGGGAGAATATACAATGATGGTTAAGAAGAGTTTTCTACATTGATCAATGAAGAGTGTTAAAATATGAATGACAATACTCTTTGGCACTTGTCAACCATGATGACGGATGCCAATGTGAATAATCAGATGTTGAAAGATGGTTGAATAGTCCTCCTAATCAAATTGAGGGAATACCGAGTAAGTGAGATGGCTTAGATGCTTGAACAAGTGAAACCCAAAGGCTTCAAGTTGAGATTTCAAATGATAGTCAAAGCTTTGTAATTCTTTTAAGTCCATAATTTCTTTCCTAAAAGCCCTCGCTTAATGTGTAGACGTAGGACACCTTGCTGCCAAAATATCAAACATTTCATTCAACATTCTAAGAAGGTCTCATTTCATCATTTGGTTTTTTTTTAATGGACAACTCAATACCTTGATGATACAATAATTGATGCTTTGGAACTTGGTAAATTCTTCTCATTAATATAATTATTTTAAATATAAACAAGATAAATATAGAAGGCGTTTGATCTTACAAATGACCTCATGAGTTTTTGATTTTTCTTTCAAGTCCTTGATTAAATTCATCTCAATTCTAATCTAATCATTAGTGGTAATGTCAATTTTGTCTCGTTGACTATTGTTGTCTCAACCTGAAGTTTGTTGAAAACAAATTTAGATGATCTAAAAATTATTTCTCAAAGCTTTTGATCTGAATACTCCTAATGCTTAAGGTTTTAAAAATATATTGAAACTCATGCATGATCAAATGAATTTTTTGGCCGAGTATTAAATGCCCTTATTTTCAAACATGAACATTAGTTACTTCGAAGACACTCCAAATCTCATAAAAAATTTTGGAAAAAAATCAAAATTTTAAGTTTGTTCGAGATGCAACTCCTTCACTTATGTTAACATGGTCCTCCACATGGTCCTCCTTCAAGCCATGAACTAATTTATTCCCTTTGACATAGTTCATTAAGGTCAATATATTGTTTTGAGACAAAATCTATTTTAAATTGTAGCTTAAAAAGACTTTAAAACTGCACAAAACTACCTCCAAAAGCTTCTTTTAGGTAAAAAAAAAAAAAATTATTACAATTAGGCTATTAGGGAGTTTGTGTGCCTGTTTAGGAGGAAAGACCTATTGAAATCATTCAGTGATACCTTGGATCATTCAATTAAGATGATTATCTATGTGGTTAAGTTGCTCAAGAGAAAAAAGAGATATAGGCTTATGAATATCTTATTGCTTTAGACAGTAAAGAGTCTGGCCTAAGTACCAAATTACATCATATATCTCATATCATCACATGCGATTTGTAACCCTCTACTTGTAAATATTGATCAAGATTAGTAGTATTTTGTGATCTAAATGAAAAATTACTAGCTCAAGTGCTTGAATAGACTCAATGTATCTAGTTCTGTAGCATGTTTGATTAATAAATAACCTATGATTTAGAAATCTTTAACTACTTTCAAGCTGAAGCATAGTACCTTAAATTAGATTTTTTTTTTTTTTCATATCAAATTTTAAAGTTAGCTTATCGAGTGCTCTTTAAGCGTCGTTTGTTGCAAGTTTAATGGCTTAGTATTGATAACCGAGTATCTACGAGCGTGCCTTGCCACACGATGAGTTAAAGTTTCAAGCAACTTTAAACTCAACACTTAACTATATTTGGGATAACTTTCTCTCTGCTTTGCATTTCAAACGTCATTATAGTTCTTTTTGGGAATACTTTCTTTCTGATTTCTATAAATTTCGCCTTTGCGAACTTATTTTTCTTTCAACTCGACGTGTTATAAGCAGCGGTAGGAAAAAAGTTGTTTTTTTTTTCAATATTCATTTGTAGTTCTTATTAACTTCCTAAAAAGTTACTTTCTATACCACAATTTTACAATAACTTGTACAAATAATTATAGCCACCATGAAGAAACTCATAGGGTCATAAAAGATCCAATCCAAAGAATTCACTTCATTAGTAATAATAGGATTTGTTGCCATACACTTAATTCCTCTAAAAAAGACTTGCAGAGTAGTGTGAATGTATGACAATTGCCTTTAAATTATAGATCCAGACGTTTGCTGATGCTCGTCAGTAACATTATATATGGAAAGTTAAGTTGAGAGGGCGATTTGCACGATGCAAACCCGAGACATTCAAAATAAGAAACTAAACTCTCAACTACTACGTCGTGGATGAATGCGTTATAAAACAACTTCGTATCAGAAAATTTTAAAAAATAAAAATAAAAAAATAATAATCAGGCACAATTGTGATGACAACCTAAAGAGCAATGCAACAAAAAAATTCACCCCAAACACACCCTTAATCCACTAAACAAAATACTTCATTTATAGAATATGAATAAAATGATTTGGATGTCAAATACATAACTTGAGAATATTTTCTTATAATCATCTGTTCTTCCATCATCATATTGTCATTATATTGATAAACAAATAATACAATCCCCTGACAATAGAAAAGTTACAGAGCAACTACAGATTGATTATCCTCAAGAATCAAAGAAAAAAACTGGGATATAGTCAATTACACGGCAGTTTCTCAAATAAATATAGAAAAAAACATCAAGCTCAGTTGGGGCAATCATCAATCATGTATATGATCTATCCTTAACAACATTTTCATTTTTTTTCCAAAAGCCCCCCTTTCATGCATAATAATCAACCTCGAAGTCAGTTATGGCTTTCATCTGCTTTGACAGTTCAATGGTGGAGTGTTCAGCTGCTTTGACATTTGCTAGAAATATTAGCTTTAGCAAAACACCAAATTCATAGCCTGCCAAAGAAATCCAAATGTGATGAGACTTTACTACTAAGAAAAAAAAAGGGCACAGAGACAAATTGGTGCGAGAACAAGAGTTTTATTTTAGTTTATATATCTTGGTTTATGTGTTTTAATTTATGGTTGTCTCTATATTTTAGGAAGTCATAAGTGTAATTAGGAGAGTGTAGCTTTTATAAATAGGGGTTGTTTCGTGTGGGAGTGGAGATGGATTATTGGTTTTAAAAACCTTTCCAGTATCATTCTAGGTTAAGAAGTGTACGGAGGTCATAGTGTTGATTTCAGCCCCCTATTTGAATCTTCTCAATAAGCACCAAAGTGATTTGAATTCTCTCTTTAATAAAGGAATAGGTGTTGGCATACCTATCTTGAATTGTACGGAGGTCATATTGCCAATGCCGACCAAGCAGTATGTAACAAACATCCAAAGGAATTACACCACATAAAACTTGCTAATGAAGTTTCCGATTGACCGAAAACGACACCATGACTTATCGGTTGACTTTAATTTCAACCCTCTTCTTGAACCACGTGAGTTGTTAGGAAGAAAATGAGATTTGAGTAGTTAACCTAAACTTCTCCACCACGGTTGTTGCAACCACACTCTCACAACTTCCACCATTGATGACAAGATTACAAACCTTCTCCTGAACTGTGCACCGGGTTGTAAGGATGTCATGTCGTAACCAATCTTATCACAAGTAACTCTCCTTCATTTGCATGTACGATTTAGTCCCTTGTTGGATTAGTATTTTCTTCGTCTATCACGACAATTTCCTCTAGATCAACCTCCTCTACCAATGAAATAATGCGTCGGTTAGAACAATTTGAGATTTTGTGGCAAAACCAATGACATTTGAAGAAATGTATTTAGTATCCTGAAGTCGCGCCCAGGTGGTGATCAACCATCTTTCTTTTAAGTTAACACATTCTTTCCCTTTCTTGGGGATTTTTTAGCCCAACTTTTCTTCTTTTTTATAATTTTCGAAAGTGCATATTTCAGTTTTACGTTATTACGATATCATCTTGGTATCTGAGCAAAAACTTTTGTTGTCCGGATTTGCTGAATTTTATCAGAACTGTTCTTGTGATTTTTGTTCTTTGTATTTTCTTACTTCTCCCTACCGCCTCAATCCATGCCGCCATCACTGTTCTAGCCTCCCTTTATGTTGCCCCTTAGATTCCAGCACTCCCCCGCTAGTTGCCATCATTGTTCCAATCACCATAAATCCCCTCTCGTTCTCACCAGCTGTTGTTCCAGCAATCCCGGATCACGTCTCTACCACTTGACCACTATTCGAACCCTCATGCACCACATCCCTAACACAAATTCATTGTTCCAGCCTCTGGGAACCCTAATTCCATCTTGCTGTTGTCTTCTTATTCTTCTCTGCGGTGTTCCCTACATTCTCATGCAAGCTGGCTTTAATCGCAGATCACACGAGGTCTCATATCCTTCCTTTCCTCTACAACCTCACATCGAAACAGTGGGGAACGCCAAGAAGCAGCAACATACGTCCTAACTAAGAATTCATCGCACAAAACTTGCAACAAAAAATTCATTGTTTACAAGAAAAATTGGCAGTTTTTGAACAGTAGGATCCTAGAAAGCGTCAAAATGAATCCGAAAATGAGGTGATGGGTGAAAAAGAAGAGAACCCATTCCACTAAGAAAATTGGACGAATCAAAAAAATAAGATTCTTGAGGAAGGAGGTGAAAATCCATTTCATCAAGAAGCCTCAAGTTCTGATGAGTTTGAAGTTTCGATGTTGGAATCACCATCAATGCCCATGTACAACGTGTATGACGATGCCCGTTGGCTCCAACTAAGCTCTAACCTCCAAGGCTGATGGTGAAGATTCTCATGTTGGATAAGATTTGCAAAGTGATCAAGCTAGATGATATGTTGATATTGTTTCTCTCAACCATCAACGTCAAACTGATATACATGGAAATATGGATCAGACACTATAATTGCGTCCTGATATTAGACAAGCTCAATATCTTACAACAAGAAATGCACTTAGTCTTGGTTCTCAAGAAATTGATGTCAAATGGATTGAGATGCTTAAAAATTGGAGCTTAAAGCCTCTTAATCCAGTTTTAGTAGTGATAATATTGAAAGATGTTTGAATCACTAAACTTAAACTACCTGAGGATTAGAGAATTATTTTTCAATGTCTCCGAGTTGGCAACTCATTAAGAATCAGATTTTGAGATTGCTCGATACAAGGGAACCTAGCCAATCCCAAGAGAATGAAGCGGGGACTAGAGTTTTATTTCAGCTTATGTCTTGGTTTTATTTGTTTTAGTTTGTTGTTGTATCTTTAAGTTTTAGGATTACATACTCGTAATTAGAAGACTCTAGCCTTTATAAATAAGAGTTGTTTTGTGTGGGTTGAGGATTAAGAGTTTTTGATTAGTTGTACTAACCTTTCCCTTATCCTTTCGGATTAAAAAGTGTATTCAATATCTTGAAGCGGTGCCTGGTGGTGATCACACATCTTTCTTTTAGTTAATGCATTCTTTCCCTTGGGGATTTTCGGTCCAGCTTTTCTTCTTTTCTTGAAATTTCTAAATTGCATATTTCAATTTTACCTTGTTACGGTATCATAAATGGATAAAATATATATAACATTCTACCATATACCATCACACTCCAACCGTCCTTTATATCAGAATCCTTGAATACTTCTAGCTTGATATATATTTAAGTTTGTAGCTTCTTAATACTTGCAATATTGAAAATATCTGAATGTATAATTGACAAAAAAACTGATAGTGAAGATTCCCATATTGCAAAGTGATTAAACTAGAAGGTATGTTAATTAGGTTTTTCTCAGCCATCAATATCAAACTGATATACATAAAAATATGGATTAGGCATCGTTACTTTGACGGCAACCAAGCTTGAAAGGTGAGTCGCTAAATTCTGGTCTTGATATGCGACAAGCTCAATATCATACAACAGTAAATGCACCAATTAGTCTTGGTTCTCAAAAAATTGATGTCAAGTAGAAGATGCTTCAAAATTGGACCTTGAAGCCCCTTGATCCAGTTTCAGTAGTGATAATCTTGGAAGATGTTTGAATCATCGAATTTAACCTAGCCGGGGATTAGAATGACTGCCATTTTTCAATGTCTCCAAGTTGGCTACACATTGAATTAGATTCTAAGATTGTTCAATGTGAGGAAATCTTGTCAATTCCGAAACAATGACATGGGGGTAAGAGTTTAATTTCAGCTTATGTCTTGGTTTATTTGTTTTAGTTGATTATTGTGTCTCTATGTTTTAGGATAACATAATTAAGAGTATCTAGCCTTTATAAATAAGAGTTATTTTGTGTGGGTTGGGGATTAAGAGTTTTTGATTAGTTGTAATAACCTTTCTCGTATTCTTCCGGATGAAGAAGTGTATTCAATATCTTGGAGTGGTTCCCTGGTGGTGACCACCCATCCTTCTTTTCAATAAACACATTCTTTCCCCTGGGGATTTTCGGTCTAGCTTTTCTTTTTTTTCTGGAAATTTTTAAATTGCATATTTCAGTTTTACCTTGTTATGGTATCAAAAATGTTGGAGACAAAATGGATAAAATATATAACATTCTAACATAGTCAAATAATAAAATAAAAACTTATTTTATATCATCTCACTCCAACTGCCCTTTATATCAGAATCTTTGAGTGCTTCTCGCTTGATATATATTTATGTTTGTAGCTTCATAATACTTGCAATATTGAAAATCTCTAGATATTGTTTTGCTCAAAGCCATTTGTTTCAAGAATGTACAAAAATATGAAACTAAAACAACTCTTCCCACTCTCCTCACAAATTTACGAGGTTCTAACCTAAACTTTAGACAAATTGAGAATGTGCAAAAATTCAACTGTGACAAATTGAGTTTCTAACCTAAATTAAATCAAATTTAAAACTATATAAAAAATAAACTAATCTAAATCTAAGGAAATAACAAATAAAAATAAGCTAACTAAATAAAAATAAGCAAACAAACAAAAAGTAAAAAAAAAAGAAAGCTTTAGCTTAAATCATTACTTGAAGAGATGCTTTCGACCAAAATAAATACATATTGCCATGACATCTACCAAGCATGAAAAAAGATAAACTCATAATTTAGCATTTGAAACTCATAAAGCAAATTGGGAAATAAATATCGCACATGAACTAAGATAGTGAACAATATGTCCATTGTGTGACTTCAATATCACCGATATACTCATGACCTCTAAGCAGATATAGATGAGGTGGTATTTATAAAGTATTTAACACAAATTCCCCACCGGTACTCAACTATTGTTTGATTCATTCAAGAAGCAATTTCATTGCAGTAAGTAAGAGAGAAAAAACTAATTAGAAAGACAAGGCAGACCCTCCACTGATACAACAAAATTAAAATTTACAATCCTAGCCAACCTAAACGGACATCGATAAGACTAACAGCCAGAAAGTCCTAAGAAGGTTTTATTTAAAAAACTGAATTTACCATGGAATATAATGGTAAACAATAAATCGCAATGAAAGTACCTTTCAAGCTAGCGCTGTCTGAAAGTCAACATGAAAAGCCTCACAAGATCTTGTCACCTGCAACCAATTTCTAAGAGCATTGAGGCGTGATTTCTTACATTCAAACCAACTGCTGCTATCTCTCTGGCTATTCCACCAGAACTAAAGTCAAAGGTTAGAAAGTGATAGTTCTGAAAACATCTCAATGGTGCACAATAACTAAAAAACAGCCTTCACCTAAAAAACCGCTCTATGGCTTAAAGGGAAAAAACATTCCTTTTCCAAACAGATTAAACATAACATAATCTTGGGTTTGATCACTAACTTTGACTGAAATCCAAGCAAACAATAACAGAAGCTTAACAGAGGGTGCCACAAAGCTGAAGATGAAAAAAGCACCTCAGACAATAAATGGTAAACCAAAGAAGGCAAACATTAGGCCGACATCTGAGGTCTTTGCCTGATACAACTTACAAATATGCCCTTAAAGAAAACTCCAGATCGGTTACTGTGCTCATAGAATAACGCATGAGCAGGTTGGATGATCTTTCATTGCATCATCAAGTTCTCCTGATTCACTGTAACACAAATGGCATTTTAATAAGAAAAAAATTAATTCCTAGTTCTCCAACAAGGAAAAAGAATTGACATACAACAACAGAGCTCACATTTCTAATTCACAATACAAGCGATGGATTATCAGTCAATAATTAAAATCTACTCATTATTAAAATCATAACAAACAAGCAAGCAAATGATTTGTGTGCAAAGTATAGATAATCATGTGCAACAAAGCAAGGAAGATCCAACAAGCACAACGAAGAAAATTTTGAATTGAAATGTTTCATTCAGCAAAAATTGAAATGGCATCCCTAGTGAACCGGCAATCATATTATGAGAGCAACGAGCGTGACTTGAAGATTGAACCCTTTTTAAGACCTAAATTCATGAGAAAGTAATGCTCATGAAGTGAGCTAGCTCAAATAATGATCACAAGATTGAACAAGAGAAAATTGAGGACCAACTTTTAGATAGGGTAAAATTGGTTACCAGACCACTTATGAATTGATTGCAAGGAGGCATTCTCTTAATTTCTTTCCAAGAAAATAACTAATTCCTCTATATATTGTTTAAATATTTCATTGCTACAAATATTACCTGCTTATAATACATTACTTGTTATTATAAGATTAGAAAGGATCCTACAAAAAGAGAAATAAGATAGGCAAACGTGATCTATAACTAATTTTACTTGGACTGAATTTAATACTTGCATTTGTTTGCACCGAAGTGAAGGGAAGGGCATAATGGTGTTTGTGATTTTCATCTCAAAAATATACACTTCCCTCCAAGCGACGACCACCGCTTCTCTCTAAAAGACTTGGGGGTTATTTGGTTGGAAGTATTTGTAGTGTACTGCAATTCATTTATAGGGATCTAAGAAAACTGTGTTTGGTATGAAAAATTACAAGTACAATGTAAAGTTTCAATGAATTTATAGTTCACTCCTTAGTTCGTTTTGGCTGATTTTAGAATTCAGCCGATTTGACCGAATTTGAAATACAATATAAAATGCTATTGACAAACTGTCGCCCGTCATCAACCCCCAGCGCCTCGTCGTCGGCCGCCGCCCGGCCTCCACCCGTCGCCCGCCTGCCGCTCGTAGTCTGCCTATTGCCCGCCCGCCCGCTGTTTGCCGCCCGCTGCCCCCTCGCAAACGGCCACCACTCTCGGCCTGCCGCCTGCTGCCCCCCGGTCGCAGCCCGCTACTCGACTCCGAATCAAATTATTATATTTTTTTCAATCTACTTCAAATCAAACAAAAATAAATAAATAAATCCTGCGTTTATTTTACAATGAACCAAAGAATTATAAAATATTTCAAATAAATTGTAATAAAATACTCCGCAAACCTTTTACATTGTACTTCATTTTCAGCAAATCAAACGGCCCCTTAGAGGCACCTCTCATGAAACTGGTTGAAATTAAGAGTTTTCTTGGAGTGGCTACAACTTCTTAAAAAGATGGTTGTAAAGATAATGTGGAAAAATTACTTAAAAAGCTACAATGAAAATTAAAAATATACATTTTTTTTTCAAAACCTCAAACAGTAGCTTTCTTAAAGACCTAAGAATTACTTAAAAAGTTGCAATGAGAATTATAAATATACACTTTAGCAAGTTAGGTTGAAAAAAACTTCTAACCACAGAAATTTTTAAAAAGCAACAAGAAATTAGTCCCCAAATAGAGCTGTGAAGGCGGTTTGAAACATAAAACAGACAAAAAACCGTTCTCAATAGACGCCAAAAAACAATAGTAAGATACAGCCATATCAAATTTCTTGGAGAATCTGGATGGGAATTCCAGGAAACTACAATTACAGCCCCATCAATATTCTGGGGATTAAATCATGAAGGAACGACCTTGCGGTTAGTTCAGGTGCTAAAAAAAACAAAGAATCTGCTTGCTAGTAGTTACAGGGAATAAAGGGCAAAAGGCTGTCATGGATCAACTCACAAATGAAAAGAATAATGTCATCAATAGGTGCCCATGCTCGTAGGATTCTAAAAATTAACAGTTTCTTCGTCTTAAACTATTCTTGTTATAATTATAGGATTGGAAATTGAATTTATTTTTTTGGTGAAAGTAGCTTCAACATGTATAAATATTTACACTCTGTATCATAATGTCATACCTTGTTGAATAAATTCTTAATGGTAACAGAGCTTGTTTTGTTTTCAAGTAGCTTTTCCAAAATTCATGCCATACTCTTGTCTTGATTGCTACATTTTTGTTTCCAATGATTAAATTTCAAATTTCTCTTCAAATGAATCCTTTCACCATTAATTCAGAAAGCTAAGTTATTATTGTCTCCAAATTCAGAATCTGCAAATTTCATAGTGACTAAATGAAAGAAACTATCTAAAGGTGATCTCAAATTATGAAGATCAGTCATGAAAGAAAAGGAAAACTTAATCACATCCTCGTCAGGCCTCCGAGTCTTGAAGATCAATAGTTTAATATTTGAGACGATAAAGATTCAATGATTATTATTTAACTATAAAACTCAATAAAGCAAATTATGTAGACCTTATATGTTCCTATCTCCTCTTTGAAGGGGACTGTGATACAGACTTATCCAAAAGCCAAAGATATCACATTCATCTATGAAATCAAAACAAAACTCTCAACAACCAAACAAATTAATATTCTGGTCATCAAATTCTTCAACATAATGAAAAACATTTAACTGAAATTAGATTGCTATCGAAATTTCAAGATAAAACGTAATGAAGTTGTTGCTTATGTGGAAAGAAAAATAATTTTGAATTCCTTGCAGACCTTAACATTGAGTTGGCCAGGTAAAAAAGATTTTTTTTGGCAGAGAACCCTCATCCAACCTAAAGGAAGCCTTCTCTTTTGTAGAGCTAAGTAAAACCATTATAGAACTCCTAAGCATAGAGTGATCAACCATGGTAAACACATAAAGAGAAATTTAGGGAGAATATTTAATAGCAACTGAAGACACCAAGAATGAAGGACAAAGAATTCAACATAAAGTCTGATTTGTAAGTACTGCAAAAAAAAGGGGGGGAGGGGGGGAAGGGGGCGCGCATATCAATTGATCAAAAGGCTAGATCAATTTACAAAAATAGGTCTAATCTTCAAAGAGAACGACAAGCTGTGCAACTTCCTCAGTGCACTTGGAGCAATAAGAAAATAAAATATGCAAATGGTTCTTTGATTATAGATAAAGACGGGGAAACTATAACATTTGTTTAGTCCTTTATCTTTCAAGAAATACATTATGTTCCTAGACTTATTGCCCATCCATAAAATCATAAAAGAACAAAATTTTCATCAAATATTTTTCATCCATCATTATACTTTTTAAGCCCAAGCTATGAAAAAGATAATAGGATAACAGATATAGATAAGCCATACTTCCTTGAAGCGAAATTAGTCAAAACATCCCATCACATGTCCTTGAAGTTTAATTGTTTTAATAAAGATGAGATTTGGAATCATGGTCTTTGTCTAGGTCAGCTCTCTTTTAAAACTCTACAACAATGTTTTCATTCATTGTTTAGAAATATTAGTGAAGAATCATTCATTTTGAAACTTATGAATTTACAATACAACATTATGCGTCCCTTCATTCAATTCATTCTAGATTAGAAACTTATTTTTGCATGATCCACTATAATACTTGGGGATTGTTAATGATTCCAAATTTCTCGATAGCTAATGGATATCACATTGATTGATGATTGTACAACAATGATATGATTATATCTCATTAAATAAAAGTCCTGTGTGAGTCATATTCTTCCAATTTTTGTCACTATGAAAAAAATTAATTTGGGATAACATAAACGGATTTAGAACTCATAACTTCATTGTCTATTTCCACCAAATCTTATCCTCATTTTACAGATAAGAGGCATCATTCACAAATCTTCTTGTCTTAACAACCCCACCAAAATGGGTTGGCCAAACAGAAAAATAGAATTCTCCATGAAATAACTTAGTTTTACCTTTTCAAAATCATGTTCTGAAAAGATATTAGGGAGAAGTTAACTTAACCTCCTCCTAATTAATTAATAAAATACCCTCTAGACCACTAAATTATCTTAATACATCCAAAAGAATAAATTGTTCACAAAAATTCCTACAAGAACATTTAGTTTGTTTCATATATTCACATTCATAATGAACAAATATGCAAACTTTATCAAGGAGTATTTAAGTAAATGTTTAAAGGATACTCACCCAGTCAAAATGGTTTTATTATCTAACCTCAAGGAGGTATCCATTGTCTCAAAAAAATGCCACGTCTTATAGAAAAAATTCTTCAAAAATTAAAGACATTTTCAAAAGGAGAAGATTCAAAAGGTAGACAAGAACGATGAAGTTGATATATTATCATGAGATATTCCATATATTAATTTTCAAAGTCAACAAATTTCAGACATATAAAGCCAAATCTTCACATAGAAACATTTTTGACAATGACTCGAGTATCTGACCACATCAAGTCAGCAAAGTTCACACCCAACCCAATCACTCTCACAAGTTCAAGACAATATAACCATATCATGTACCTCATTTTCCCCACCATCAATTTCCTATCCTGACAATATTGATCTCAATGAATCTATTTATATAATAAGTAGTGTTAGAAAATGTGCAAAACATCCCTTATATCTCATTACTCCATAACCATTTTCAAAGATAATCTCCAATCCATAAAGCTTTTCCTATGAATGTTAGTACTATCAAACCCTCACAAACACTATTCGAGAGATTAGAGAAGAAAAAATGCACTATAAAGAAATAACACCGAGGAGGTAGTTGAGTTGTCAAAAGAGAAAAGAACCATGGGGTCTTAACGGGTCTTTGCAATAGTATTCAAAGTTGAAGAAATCTTAGAAAGATATAAGGCAAATCTAATAGCAAAAAGGTACACCGAGACTTCTTAGACCATCATGAAAAATTTTATGACCACCTTACATATAAGGTAATAAATATATATTTATCTTTGACATTGTAATTTACTTTCATATTTAACTACTTCAACAAAAGTCTTTATGTCAAAGCGTGTTCGTTTCATAACATTCATCAAGCATTGTTTGACAAAAGGGCCTTTATAATATAGTGTGGTATTACAAATTTCATTGAAGGTCCTAATAGCATATATTATGTTTGTTTGATAAAATCGAGATAGGTTATACTACCTCATATCAAAATTCAAACAAGTTAAACACGAAATGTTTATACATGTGCATCAATTAATTAAAACTTTTTTTTTTGTGTATTAAGGAGTTTAGAGAATTATTAAATAAGCCATTTCACTCATCATACATTTTAAATAATTATTTTCAAATCCCTCTGCAAAACATATAAACCAATGAAACAAAGAATTGTGTGGTTGATCTATCAATATTTAATAGTATGTTATTGTTTTCAATTTACCTTTTGTTTTAGAAACTAAAATGATGCAAGTTGAGTAGAGGAATAGTGCTTTGTTCCCCATTTTTAAGAAAAAGGAGGATGCACAAAGGTGTGCAAATTATAGAGAAATTAAGTTAATGTATCATACATTAAAATTATGTGAGATCGTAATTGAACACAGGTTAAGACGTGATACAAATATTTCTCTTAATCAGTTTAGATTTATGTGGGGCAAGTTTACTATGGAAGCTATACATTTACTGAGAGGTTTGATGGAGAAGTACAAATAAAGGATGAGCTACATATGATTTTTATTGATTTAGAAAAAGCTTACAATAGGATTATAAAAGAAGTTCTTTGAGGAGTTCTAGAAAATAAAGGTGTTGATATGACTTATATTTAAGTCATTAAAGATATGTATATTATAGTTGTTACTTGCTCAAATAGGAGGATTAACCAAGTATTTTCCTATTTCAGTTGGATTGCATCAGGGATTAGCTTTAAGCCCATATCCTTTTGTTTTAGTTATGGATGCTCTTACTGGACTTTTACAAGAGGATGTACCTTGGTGTATGTTTTTTGCTGGTTATATCCTTCTTGTGGAGAGGACTAGAGAGGAGTTCAGAAGAAACTGGAATTATGGAGGTCTGCATTGGAGTCTAAAGGCCTTCATTTGAGTAGATCTAAAACTGAATACATTGAATGTACCTTTAGTAGTAGTAGCTCTAGTGACAGAGTTGTAACTATGAGTGATCAAATCTTTAAATGATGTGAAATGTTTAGATATCTCGGATCTATTATTCAAAGTAATGGTGATATAGACGGGATGTTATCAGTAAAATTCAAGTTGGTTGGTTGAAGTGAAGGAATGCATCGGGCCTATTGTGTGATAAAGTACCGCTTAGATTTAACGAAAATTTTTATAGGATGGTGGTGAGTCTTGCAATGCTTTATGGCACATAAAAAGAGAAGCATAAAACAAAATTAAATGTTCTTGAGATGAGAATGTCTAGGTGGATGAGTGGCTTGACACTAAGAGACAAAATGCGAAGGTTATGAGAGTAGATATTTTAAATTCGACTTGTGTTAAGAAAGGCAGAGGTAGACCTAAAAAGACTTGGACACAAAAAATGATCTTCATCTATTAGAATTTAATGAAAATGACACTCAATAGGGCACAATGGAGAAAAATAATTCATGTAGCCGACCACACTTAGTGGGATAAACACTTGTTGTTATTGTTTTTGTACCATTTGTTTTCATTTTGATGTAATTACTCACTTGCACGAACTCGTTTTTATGTAGTGATAATCTTTAAGCGTTGATGCATTCAATTCAGTCATTAATTTACTTAATATTAAAGATTGATACGTTCCCAAATATTGTGAGAATATTCTGAATTAATCAACAATCCATAAGCTTAGCAAATCACAACATAAAATAAACAATCCACAACAAGCAAAAAGACTAATGGCAGGCCTCAAGTTCTTGACCACCACAAAAGAAGAAAGCAATTGGAGATGAGAGTTTTATAATGGGTGAAATGTTGAAGGCATCAAACACCAAATTTAAGACAAAAAAAAAAGCTCCCGTGGAGGTTAGTAAGGCCACATAGAGACTGTGATTTAATTGCGACCAAATTGAAAAAAATCCATTAGAAGTTGAATTCAGCCATAAGGATAAGGGAAAAATATCATGAGAGAGAAAGTCACGATTTGAATGTCAAACCATAATTTTGAGGAAAAAATCATGAGAAGTTTACGAGTACATTGTGAGTGTTAAATCACTGAAGTTTAGAAGAACATATAGCCCTGACCAATGATTGAAGAATCAAAAGCAACCATACCAACAAGTACCAAACTATGGATGACCAGAAAAAAAGGTAGGCTCCTCTTTCTTTCCATTTGGTACCTTCTTTCTGAGTATAGGTCTACAATATTTTAATTAAAAAAATACTTATTTAGAATATTTTAATGAAAGAATATTAGAAACAATAATTGAATAGAACGATTACAAAAATGGATTAAATATGTTTGCATTGAGTAGAATATTTCACTTCTTCATTAAGATGCCCTTGAGCTATTTATAAAAAATCATATTAAAATAAAATTGGCACCAAAATATTTCTCCATAACAATCACTTCCACTCCCTAAATTAAAACGTTCTACTCTACTTATTTGTCTCTGTGAAAGTTGTTTGCCCTTTTATCTCATCTTTTTATTTAATCCCTAAAAAATAGTTCCCAAGAGGATGTGTCACGCCTTAGTTGCAAAGCAACCAAGTCATCTTCGATAATTGATCTCACCAGATCAACCAAAAAAATTGCCTTTTCATGATTTCATCTTCATTCATAGATCTTAAATGGGGCATACATTGAGTTAGCTGAGAGAAAAATTTACTGGGAAACTTTGAGGACCAAAGATTCCATAGAAAAGCATATTAATTCTTCATCAAACCCGTTTAATTCTCTTTAAGGACAACAAAACTTTATTTCCTGATTCAAAAAAATGGATCTCGTGTTTGGAACCAGTTTAGATGCCCTTTCCAATATCATCTAAATGAATTTGATTACTTGAACTACAAATCACCTTAAATATGATAATAATCAACTAATAAAAATCAAACCTTTTAAAACCTCACTCAACCTTTCATTTCTTAGAAGTTTTAACTATATAACACTTTAAATACCTTAGAAGGAAGCTAAAATACTAAGATGAATGCACACATGCTTATGTTTCCACAATAGATAAGATTCAGCATTACATATTCAGAAAGTGGTGTGCAATTAAAAGTTCAGCCTCTCAAGATCACTTGTAATCATTCATTCACAAAATGAAGATGCCATGCCCTCATGTTTTATGACAAGCTAGTTTTCAAAAGATAGATCAAACTTGGACAATTTGAACAAAGATAGATAACCAGGCACTAAAAGTTTCTGAAACATGATTCCATATCCCTCATTCGAAATGAAGTGTAAAACTCTGTATAAATCCCAAAACAATAAGGTCAGTATTTAAATTTGATTTTATTAAATTCAATAACCAAACGCTTCCTACACCATGAAGTCAACCTCGGGATTTAAACCAGGAATAAAAGTCAAAGTAATGATTAATGAATTTCTAATTCTACATTAAAAAGAAAAAGAATATTTACACACAAACCACTTAATTCCAGCATGATTCAGACTGAACTAAAAAAAAAAAATAGATAACAGAAAACGCATGAATTAAGAATCATACATTTGTTCAAACTCCCTGATCTCCACAAGCTCTTCCCCCAGGTCATCCATCCACTTGACGCATTCTCGCACAATATCCTTCGAAGCTGAAGTGCTAGTCTTCTTCAGGCTGCTCTTAAGAATAAACTCCCTTTTCCTTCCGTCTATGCCATTTTCACCAATATCCTCCTTCTCACCACACAACTTCCCCTCAACTACAAGAGGACCTGGGGAAGACTTACAAGACGTATGGCCAACCGAATCCTCGGTTTGCAAAGCATTCGGCTGGCACTGAACTGGAGGAGGAGGCGGGGATGGTGTCGGCGGAGGCGGTGGCGACGGTGGTCGAGGTGGTGGTGGTGGCTTAGAGAAACAATACGACGGGCAGTGGAAATGAGAAGCGTTCACCCTCATCAAAAAATCCCCAGCATCAAACAAATCGCAGTCATCAGTAAAAACCCATCCTAGGGCTAACCAATCGCCAATTCATCAACGAAAGCTACAAGTCGTTGCACTTAAATCTCCAAAAAAAAAAACAGTGAATTTGTTTCGTCCCAAGAAGGAGAAGCTCCTCACAGTTGCGAACTTGCGACGGAAGAAGCGGGCAACGTACTGAAGCAAAATGAAAAGATCAAAGCTTTACTTCCCCTGCCTCAAATCCTGCGGAAGAAAAAGCCCAAAATCTCTTCTTATGAATTAGGGATTTCAGGGATGGATAAAACACCTTGCGAGCAATCAATCTCCACTTCTTAAAGCACGGAACAAAATTGAACATACCTGGAAATCGAAAGATGCCTTGTTTAGGATGATATTTATGTGTTTGGGAATTTCGAGTTGTGAGAGGAAAGGACATCCTCATCGGGCATCGAGATCGGCCCAACTCCTCTTGAAGGGGAAACCGAAAGGATCGTGGTGAAGCCTTTTAATTGACTGCAGCGTCCTCTCTCATTTGTCATCTTCTTCGTGGTTGGCATAGGGTTTCACTGGGGCTGGAAAGGTACCCGAGTCACGGCTTAACCTAGTATTTACCTATCAAGCTTAAACTTGGGGAAATTTACTTACCGACCATAGAAGTTTATGTATTTACATGCCCAAGATTTGATATTTACATTTACACCACCTTAGTGGCATACATGTAAATAACAGGAGTAATTTACTTGAATAATAACAGTGATGTAATTATATATATATATATATATATATATATATATATATATATATGATTCACAGCAGTAAAGTAATAAATTAATATTTTAGCATTACATAAGAATCCAACACATATTTAGGCAGTAAGAATGACGAGCAGAAAAACTCTATAAGATTTTTACGTAGAAAACCTGGAAAAGAGAAATAACTACAAGACGTGGTCCATTTAAAGAAATATATTATAAATTGACGATTACAAATACAGTTTCATGTCTTATGGGTGAAAAAGGGTTACACAGTGTCTCGAGTTACAATATCGGTGTGCAAAAAAGACTTATGGCCTCTTTGTAGGACGCGGTCGTAATGAGAAGCATTAGCCAAGGCTTCAATACACTGTCTTTGAGATTGGCACGATGTCCGTGATAATGCAATTACTTCGTAGGTAGTTTCGTATAGTGTTTCATAGCAAGGAGTGGGAGCCGGTCAATGATGATCGACTGCAACCAGCGAATGGTGGTCGTTAGTAGTTGGCAGTGGTTTGCGTTTATAGTACAGGAGATGTTCGTCAAATCGGTGGTTCATAAATATTGTTGGACTTTAGCTTCTCGAAGTTTCAGTCCTCTTCAAGCTTTGAGCTCTCGATCCCCTACTAATGTGGGGGTTAGGAATCTATTTATAGAGTTCATTCTATAAATATGAAAGGAATTCAGGTTCTTTCCTAGAATAGTAAAAAGTCCATAGTATAGTACTCGAGGGTCGAGGTGTCATCGAGAACCGATCAACGTTGATTGAGGCACTAGAATAGGGAGTCTGAGCTTCAATATTCGTTTATACGACCACTCTTTAGAAAGAGAAACCTCAGCCGAAACCTTATTTTTGAGTTTTTTTTTAGATTGTTTGGAAAAAAAAAAAGGCTTATCTGGGACCTATGCTTCTGCAGTGGCATTAGTCACATAATGAACGAATGTCATAGAAATCCAGAGAAATCACTTTGATCAAATGACTTTCTATAGATATTTTAGTGTCTTAATGATGTCGGAATTGATGGGCTTTAGACTTGTTGCATTCATTCTGTCGATAACAATAAGCTCGTGAGATTTAAAATCCATTAGATGTTTCAATTATACTAAAAAAAAGTTCCAAATGTGGTTTAATAGCTTGATTTAGATCTGATTTGACTAGGATTATACCAATTTTTGAACTATTAAGTTTGTCTTGTCAGCCAATCAACTTGACTGTTAAGTTATTGAAACTGAAAAGTTGAATAACTTTTAATCAAAATTTGAATATTTCTTACTCAAAAAGTTACGAGGTAACACCACTAAATTCATGTATGATGTTAAAAAATTGTAGATGAGTGTCAATATATTTTAATATTTAGATGTTAGATGTGTGATTGACGAAATTCAGTGATTGTAAATGTTTTATTTTCTTAACTAGAAGTAGACAAAATTGACGAGGCTGAAGGCACATGTTATATATATATATATTATACACATAATAGATCTGTTGATGGATAAAAATAGGTTGGAGATTTTGATTTAAGTTTTGCATTTAATCAAATTGACATTTTAACCAAGTCAACGCTGACGGTTTGATCAACGGCCTGCACAAGTCAACCTCAAAGGACTTAAGAGTTTTTTTTTTAATTTAATTTAATTGATTTTATTATTATTTTTATTATTATTATAATTATTATTATTATATATATATATATATATATAGCAATTCTCTCACAATTATTGAAAGTAAAATAAATATTTTTTTTTTACTGATGATTCATGCACATAACACACAGTTCTTATCTATTTACATTTCTAACACCTAAACTTCAATTTTTAAATACACGCCACATTCTCATGCATGAAAATATATATTTCACTAATTTAAATTTAAAATGATTATATTTTTGATATGATATAAAAGATTTATGCAGTATATAAATGTAAATAAATTAAATTATAACTCTTAATGATAGATAAATACATAAGAATTGGTGGTATGTATGTAAATTCTCCTTTTCGCAATCAAGCAGCCACAACTTAAAACTGCAACATGAACTCAGCAATAAATTGACTTATGATTAGTGAGATTTTATAAAATACCTTATAAATAGTAGTTAAATATGAATATATCATAGTCACAAAGTTTTAGTTTTTAACACCATTCAATTCTTATGTATTTACATATCTAACACTAAAACTTTGCTTTGTTTACATTTATACCACTCCAATCTCTTATGTTTTTTTGAGTATTTATGTCTTCCTTGATGAAATTAATAGCTCAAGTAATTGAAGAGATTAAATATCAAATTTATTTGTTATCATCCTTCAAATATTGGAAGTAGTGCAATAACTTGGGAAGATATGAATGTTTGTCTTTAAAGTTTTCTTTTCAAATATAACTTATGATTTGGTCACATGACGCATTTACCAGTGAGACTTCTGCTAAGAACTTCTCATACAGAGAGTTCAAACAAGTATCCTAAACCGATGGAAAAACCTTCGGTTTTTAAATGTCGGAAAAATTGTTCTAATTACCGACAGTTTTGCGACTGTTTTTTATTTTGGTTATTTGCGACGGCATAATACAACAGATATTGTCGCTTATCAATAGTATTTGTTTTCCGACTATTTTTAATTATAACTGACGGAATAACTCGTCAGTTATAAGCAAAATTTAATCGAGGACTATAGTTCGTCGGTTATCTTTGAAACCGCCATCTAGAGGAGTTTTAACCGACACTCTTTATTATTACGTGACGGGAATGGCCGCCGGTAATAGTGCTAATAACTGACGCAATAACAACAATTAATAGACCGTCGGAACTAATCCTATATCCCACCCGAAATCACCTCCCTCTCGGTCTTGCCCTAATCTCTCCCTCTGGCCCTCGTCTTCTACCGAAGTTGTTGTCTCTCCCTGAAATCCCTGCAATACAGTCAGAATAGGAGCTAGCTGGGAACACAGCGGCAAGATCGCGACTTACGGTGACCGGAAACTCTCATTTTTCTCCTTCATACGCTCCTCCGTCACCCGAAACAGGTGAGGAAGGTAACTTGTTATCTTCATTTTCATTTATTTTCTTTTTTTTTTTTGAAGAATGAGTTTAAGGTTTAGGGTTTGCCATTTGAATTACATCCAGGGTTGTTAATTTAGCTCGAACATTGTTAATTGCTCGAAGGTTGATGCAAATTTTGGGTTGGATTGGGATCAGATGAAAATAAACGATCCGAGCTGCGAGCCAAAATTTTGGATTATATTTTTTTTTAGTCAATTTTTGAGTTGATCCTAACTGGCTCGAAATCGGATCTTTAACAATACATGACTGTGAATTTAGCAAATTTAATTCAAAGATCGTTATTCGCTCGAAAAAAATGATCTGAATTTTGTCTCAGATCTATATTGGATCGAAATAAATTAGTGGAGCTACGAGCCCAAATTTTGGATAAATTTTTTTTACACATGATTTTGGCCAGACCCTAACTCGGCTTGAAATCAAATCGTTAACAACCCTAATTACATCAGGGATGGGCTTCAAGCACATATATTTTTGTTTAATTTATGAATGCTCTTACTAGACATTTACAGGAGGATGCACCTTGGCGTATGCTTTTTGTTGTTGATATCCTTTCTTGTGGATATGACTAGAGAAAGAGTTTACGAAAAACTTAAATTATGTAGGCCGGTATTGGAGTCTAAAGTCCTCTGTTTGAGTAGATCTAGAATTGAATACTTGAAATGTAAATGTAGAATTAGTAGCTCTAATGGCATAATTGTCACAATAGGTGATCAAATCATTTTAAAATTGTGAAAGTTCTATATATCTCCAGTCTCTTGTTCGAAGTGACGGTGATATTGATGGATGTGATTAATTAGTAGCCTTTAAGTTGGTTGGTGAAACCTACATCGTCTCAGCTCGAAGTTGGATCGTTTAACATCTTAGTATGTTAGTTTTGTCGAAGATCATTAAACGGTCGAATACTGACTCGTAATTGATTAAGACATCTCCTTCTAATAGTGTATGTTATTTTAGTTATACCGGCCTGCACAAAAATATATTTGTTCCATATTTTGTCTCCAAGTGAAAAACTAATTGCAAACCCCATACAAATCACTAGCTTTACAATCGTAGATAAAATGCAAACGAAATATAATCATGAATGAGTTGATGTAGCTATGATGACAGACAAAATTAGAGATAAAATATTAATGAATGTTCACGGAGTATTGATCTTCGACAACCCTGATAGCCTTAGTAGGTTGTTAACGTTATGATTTCGAGATTAATTGTTGTCGGCCCTAAAGAAATCCAAATCAAAATGAAAACTGTCAATTTTCAAGTAGTAATTGTTATTTCGTATTAAGAAAAAGTTATTCTAATGGTTTATTTAGACTTGATGATGTCTATTTTTAATAGTTTGTAACTGTAGCTACTTCAACCATATCACAAGCATATTTGTTTCGTATTTTGTTTATAACTGTAAAGTCAATCATAAAACTAAACATGCTCATCACTGCAACCCCTTACATGACTGACTGAGCATCTGGAAATATGATCTTAGATGAAATATTTTATAAGATGTAAGGGTTTTCATTGCATCTTTTAGTGCATAGTTAATTTCAACAGCCATAATGAAAATTTACTTCGAAATCAAATTTATTAGTTTCAAAATGAAAATTCATCTCCATTGCCGCAATTTTGATTTTGGCAATGCAAATTAGATTTCAAAGTGAATTTCCATTTTGGAACTTACAACTTAGATTTCGATGTAAAATTTCATTCTGGCTGTGAAAATTAAACTTCGCACGTGAGGATGCAGTGAAAATTCTTACATCTTTCAAAATATCTTCTTCTAAGAACATATTTCCAGGTGTGCAGTCAATCGCGTATGGAGTTTAGGCGACAAATATGCTTAGTGCTGAAAATTAGATCTACTACAAGTCAGATCAGAAGGATTGATATTTGAAGCATGTTTACTGCAAGAGACAACGACATTTTGCTCCTATTATTTCGGGAAAGAAGAGTTTACGAAAGTGTGATTGGGTTTAATGCCACCATCGACCTTTTTTGCTTTCTAGTTGTTAGGTGAAGCATCGAGAATGTGCACATCACGTTATCTTAATGATCAGGAACTTGGACCACCTTCACTTTATGTTCATCTTAATTAAGACGAAGTACAACTGTTTGTTGAGTAAGACATCTTTCATTATAATTTTTAACTCATTTATCTGAAAAGTGTCATGATTAATTATTTCAATGATATTTCAATGTGTGAACAATTTATTCGTGGATTTGTTAAATTTAGTTAAGGATGATGACACGAGTAAAAAGATCGGAACTCTTCCCCCTATGGTTACAATACATGTGAGTTAAAATTGACATATTCATTCCTCACATGACACGAGATGTTTCATTAACACAGGATTTCTTATGTATGTATTAATAGATTCGTGATTGGAGAAATGGAATGACAGGTCAGGGTTTGATAGATCTTCCTTGAGAATCTATGTGCATCATGAAAATCTGACAAATTTATGATGTGAATGGGTATATGTTTCATACGAGATTCTTGTCCGAAGAAAAAAAAATCTTTAATTTAAGCATTTGTGTTAAAACAAATGATAAGTCAAACGACAAGATAGACAATTATGGGATTCTAGAAGAAGTTGAACTATCTTATCCAGGCTCTATTGGAGAAAGTGTATTCCTATTCAACTCTTTGATCTTGTCATTGATCGTGGAACGAGGGAAAACCAACTTTATAATATCACAGGAGTGAAAGTGAACAAAAGATATGCAAAAATTGATCCTTTCATTCTAGCCCGATAAGCGAGTCAGGTCTATTATCTTCGATATCCACATAGAGTACGAGATAACGTGGATTGGGCAGTTATCATTTCAAGTAAACCAAGAGTCACCATTAATATTTAGAATAATATTGAACCGACTCATCAGTAAACTGAAATGACAAGTTTATTTTTTCCACTTGATGCAATTGATGAAGAGTTCAATTTAGAGGTTGCCAGTGGCGAATACGAAGAACTTAATCTCGGTAATCAGTACGATTCTGACAATGTGTTTGGAGAAGAGATCATGTACACCCTCTAGTCACTCTCTAGACGATGTTGAGTAAGATTAGGGCAGTAAACGAGCTCAGGCTTGGCTCGTGTTCGGCTCGTTCGAAATAGCTAGTGTTTGAAATCAGCTCGTGTTCGAAATTGGCTCGTGAACAGTGTGTTCGTGTTCGGTTCGATTTAAATATTTGTGTTCGTGTTCGGCTCGTGCTCAGCTCGAAATTGGCTTGTTAAAATTAAATTGAGAAAAATAGATGTGAAGTGTGAGATTCGAACCTAGACCAAATATATACAAAAAAAAGGTACTAACTACATTGTCACATGAGGTGTTATGCTTTAAACTTAAACATAAATATAAATAATATATTATTATATAAATAATATATGTAATATATTGTTATATAAATAGTTATATAATTTTTTTATTTCAAGCAAAAACGAGCCGAACACGAGCGAACAAAGAGTTGTTCGTATTCGGCTCGTTTATAATTCGGGCTTTAAAAATATGTTCGTGTTCAACTCGTTCGTTAAGTTTGGCTTGTTTACTTAACGAATGAACCAAACACGAGCTACTTAACGAATTGAACACGAGTTTGCGAACAACGAGCTTTTTTGACAGCCCTAAGTAAGATGAGTAAGTTTATTGTAGCTTTCATTGAATTTTGTATTTCAATTTATTCCGTAGTTTTGTGTTTTCAGAGTTAGTAGTTGTACCTTGCACTTTATAGTTTCGTCTACCTATCCATTGCACATTTATGTGTTTTATATTTATTGTATACTATTGTCTTTATTTTATTACATAATGTGTGTTGTGTGCACTAATTAATAAAATTTATTCTCCTTATTGCAGAGATGTCAATTGGAGGCAGAGACAGTCTCCATTCCCCGCCCTTACCTCGACCACAGTGCTATTTGACGAAGAAGAATGACAGTAGAGGCCGCTAGACTTCGACACCTACTCCCACCCTAGCCCTCAGCCCCGCCACGGCCCAAACCCCGACCCCCACCTCTGCCCTCGCTTATGCACCTGCCCCCACCTCCCTCACCACCAACGCCCCCACACTCAACCTCGTGCCGCCTCGACCCCTAACTCCGCACCTGCCACCAACCTCGCCCCTGCCTACACCTCTGCCACCAACCCCACCCTCTCCCTCACCCCGTGCCTTGTCCCCATCTCCACCCTCAGCTTGACTGCAGCGGGGTTGAGTGCATCAGAAGCCCACACTGCCTCTTATGGGCAAGAGTCGACAGGCAACAACAATCGCATTGAGTCTGTCAACAACATAAAGCAACAATTACTTGTAAAGTAAATAATGTGCAAACTATCACCATAAAAATCACAAGATACAATATTTTTTAATTTTTCACAATTAGATGATGATAAAAAAAATTAAAAACAATCAATATACAATACAGAACAATAGTGCATGTTTCAAACCTAAACAACAAGTGTGTCACTAAAATTATTATCAATTAGAAAATTTAACGTCGTTTCTCAGCAACAAAGTCAAAAATTTTGATGCAAATAATGTTATAAATCACTGACAATCACGCAAGTATACATGTCGATCAGATAATATACAAATTTGAGTCAATGTATCAATCCCATGAGAAACTTATTTAATTTCCAAAATAGATAAAATTGTAGTACATTAGCCCCGACTCTAACTTGCAGGTTGTAGTTGGTTAATTTTCAAGATGACTAAATCCTTATTTTGTAAAAAAAAAAAAAATCCCAACTATGTTTGGAGAGATTAAAATCAAATGAATTAATCTCCCTTGAACCGAACTTAAAAATTTCAGATCAATTCACAAAATCCTAAAGTAGATGACAATCAAAAACAACTTTACTCCTTGGTCACTTCCAAATCCATAAGAAGCATTGTGATGTCATATTACAATTAAGTTCCCTTAATCAAGCCAAAATCTCAGTGTTTGTAAATTTCTCAAAATGATTGCAAATATCTCGCAACAATATTCCTATTCTCCTGCACCTGTGTATGTTATCCCAATCGTTAGCCAACTTCTATAATGCTTGATCACAACGTTTTTTGACATTCTAAATGACTAATTTATAAGTAATTTAAGCATGCAACGTTAACATATCATCTTGTACATGAAGTTTAATTTATTCTACAAATTCATGGATTAAATATTTACTTTCTAGATCCTAATTCAAGAGAGAGATACAATTTAGTTACTGCACATTGTAAGGAAAATCACAAACACTTTCATTGCAAATAGAAAAGAGAATTACAAATAATTTAGAACAATTCAAACCTGATGACTCCTTGCTTGCTCCACTGAATTCCTTCCTTTTTGGGATTGCACTTTTTCACACACTTTACAATCGTTTTGGAACACTCAGAAGATCTAAAAATTACATTTAGAGAGCCACTCTCTTCACGCACTCACTTCTTCCCTTCATATTCTTTGCTTTCTCTCCTACACCAACGTTTGCCAAAATCTCCCAGCATTCCCTCAATTCTTTGTATTAGACAAATTTAAGCCACCGCCCTTGAAAAAAAGCTAATGAAACATCTCGAGCCATAATCCCACACATATGGGCGCCCGAGCGATGGTCTAGAGTGCTGGGATTATGTTTGCTCTGGTAATTATAGGTCATTTCAGGAGCGTAGGCGCCCACAATTAGTGTATGGGCTCCAGCTGCTCTGGCTTCAAGCTTTTAGGCACCCAAAACTGGTGCCAAGGCTCTGGTTCATCACATAGGCAGTCATTTTGGCTATTTTTCCCCCTTAAGCTAGCTCCACACACGTTTCCTATAAAACACAATAAATTTTCCTTCCAAAACATAAAACTAGCATGGATAACTAATAAAACACAATTTTTATATCACATTACATTGCATTTTTACTTCACATCACCAACTCTAACTGTAAATACAATCTACCAGGGAGGATCCAAGTTTTAGGAGGCGCAACAAGATCTGATGATCTGATAACAAGTAGAATCGCTTGGCTTCACCGCAAGTAAGGCGCGGCTTTGCGACGAGAAGCGGCGGGGAGAGGCATTCGGTTGAGAAGAATCAGGGTAGGGCGGGCGCGACAGAGAGAGAAAGATCAGTGCTTTTGCTACAGGAAGGAGCAGTGTTGCTAAAGAATGAGGTGGAGTATAAAAGGTATGCGAGGGCTTCCCGCAGGGGATAGAGGAAGTTTCGGGCCTTTGTATGCAGCGATCTCGTCGTTGCCTTCCCGGTTAGAGCCAATCGCTACAGCCTCGCGAGGAGAGGGGCAGGCGAGCATTTCTAGCAACTACAGGGAGAAAGAGGGGATTCCGTGTTTCTGTACGCCGTGATTCCATCGTCATCTTCCTTCTGCTCTCATCGAGACTGCACTGCGAAGCATTTAGGTCGGAGATGCTTACCAGCAGGAGTTTCGATGATTTTCAACTGCGGCGATCTCATCGTTGCCTCACTTTAGCCTTTGGCAGACGGGACAGAAGATGTGAGGGGTGGATGCGGTAGAGATTCGTGCACAGTAAACGGAATAAGAAGGGAGCGAGTCACTTAATTTTAATTAAATTTAATTAATAATATTAATTAATTTTAATACATTTTTAACATCAACAATAGATCTTTTTCAGATTGACGGGTCAACCCAAACCCAACCAAAAAATTAGACCGATTAAGATCCCGAACCCAACCCAAAATCAATCATGTCTAACCCGAGCCTGAATTTTTCAAGTCTGGCACAGGTCGAATTAGGGACAACTTTTGTCAGCCCTAACAAATTTATTTTACCATGTCTCCAACAAGAAACAAGACTAATGTTTTTAATTTTAAGATTAGAATCCAATTTAAGTTTACACAACTAATAAGAGAAGATTTTGGAGCAAGAGAGTAAACAGATCTAAACACTATCTAGAAAAAATCTCTACAAGAAATTGAAATAGTTCACTGGATCACATCAATCAGCCTGTGCGACAAAAAACTTAGCTTAAGAAAGCTAATCTTTTATTTACATGCTGGTCCAAGCCAAATACAAAATCAAAGTTAGAGCAAATGAAATCTAAAGTTGCCAAAGTTGCAATAACAAAAAGGCAAATCAATATGATTTAATCAGTACCTGAAAATAGCTAAATTTGTAATGCATAGCGACCCAGCTAGAATAGGTGTTCAATCGTTCCAACTAAATACAGCATTACTAATGCCTTTATTTTTATAATAAATTTGCCAACCCTAAAAAAAAAGACAGGTTCCTCCCCTGTTCAGAGGTAGCATTAGCGCCCACAAAACCATTGATAGAGCTGGAAACATTAAAAAGATCATTTGAAACTGAATTTTTTACCACAGCGTGATTGATGTTATCATCAGAGAGTCCAGTGCAGCAAGAAACTACGTCAAACTGAGTGTCCTCATTTTCGACAATGTAGTCCGTATCCTCCGACGTATGCAGTTTCTAAACTTATGATCACTATGAGCAGATTTATCAGTGTTCTTGGAGATTTGATCAGTAGCTTGATTTCTAATAAGATAACATGTATTCTGCTCCAATGAACAACGAAGCCAGTTGCTTTCTGAGAAGCTTCTGGTGCATGCCTATCATCAGAAAGTTGATGCTCAGTAAAGGAAAAGTGTTGGAAATTCGTAGAATATATTTTATTGAGAAATTCAGCCCTAGCAAATGGATCACCTGCGCATTGAAGTTCTCCTGAAATTAAAGCAGTTCGGTGTTCTCCAGCAAGGTAAGCTAGCATCAACAGCACCAGGCCCTTTCAAGCCGACCAAGAAAGAAGTACCATTTTTAGCAGAACAAGCATTTAACTGTATAAATTTTAACATCCTCTCCATCTGTCTTAGTTTCCAGATCATCAGAGGCAGGCCTGGGCTTTACCTCGTTATTGATCAGCTCCATCTGCAAGTGATTCAATGGAAAGAGTAGCAAAGCCGGCACCAATATTATTATCTGGATTAGGCAGCTTCAAAGCATCATCTGAGTGTTGTGGTTGCATTTCAACATCAACAGACAGATCCTCTCCAGCATGGTTTTCATTCATATCGGCATCATGCAGCAGAGAATCACCCATTTCTAGAGATGAATTAGTAGTGCTTGTATCCGGACCAGGCTCCAAGGAGGCGGTTGAAATACCTTGCCAATTGTCAGAAGGATTACATTCTGTAACCAATACAGCACTAGCAGCCCCACATGGGTCTTCCAAATTATGTGTAGTTATATTACCATTAGAAATCAGATTAGGTGCATTGTTTTCTCCTGCAAGCCCAATCTTGGAAGCAATGTTAGTGCTGCAGTCAGAATCATATCGCAGAACAATGCCATCATCACCAATTGCAGTAGATTTTTCATCAGTATCCTCAACTTTCTTTTGAGCAGCATCATTCATCATGATATTAACAGAAGGCTCTTCGGGTTTACTTGTAGAACCCAGTGGAATTTTGTCAACCTCCACAGGATTACTGCCAGAAACAATCCTAACAGGAGACAATTCCAAATCTAGTTCATCTTCTGGGGATCTGCCTTCTGAAGCTGGAGATCTAGAAGCATCTGCTAAAAGTTTACAGTCATTGTTCTGAATGGAAAGCAAAGTGTTATTCACATCTTGCGTTTCATGCTTAAGCTCTTTAAGAAAAACAGTCATCTTCTCTAGATTATCTACTTGAGATTCTTTTTCATGAACTGAATTGTCACCGTAGACAACACTTTCAACCTTATTTAACTTGCCAATTTCTGTAGCATCTGAAGACCAGCATTCTTGTGCATTCGATCCAGACGCATCTGCCGACAAAGCAGCAATAGCATGATCAGCACCTCCTTCCTCATATTTCATTTCTTTAGTATTTATAACCTCAACAGGTGAACCCTTATGGTCTGCCACAACTGACAGCAGGGTTTCAGTTTTGTTCCTTTCAATGGCATCAAATGAAATCTGCTCGGATTCTTGTCTCGTAACTGAAATTAAAAAAAAATGAGAATAACGACATGGAAGACAAGTAAAGTTAAATTGATATTTACCTTGTTCGGGAATTGCACGTTGTAATGTTGAGCCTTTCTTCAGTAATTGCTTCTGTAGCAGACCAATTCCAGGGAAAACCAACATGTTCACAGACTTAATTTCTTCTTTTTGTGAATTGTCGAGCGGCTTGAAACCAAAAACACTTGTCCAGGTGTCCGTTAATTCAGAGATTGCAGGTATTACCAACATTTTTGTACCAAAAGAGGACAGAGCCTAAAAATAGACAGGGAAAAATGAATCTCAAAACAAATAAACTTTCAAGAATATTCCATGTTAAGATTAACGCTAAAGCTGTGAATTGATGCATAAACCATCAAAATACTGGCTACAGATATAATTGTCATTAAAGATGGTGCAATTCTCACTCTCTTTAAAAACATATCAGTACATACAAGATAAATTGCAGTTTGGTCCTTGTAACATAGAATAATGTGTCATTTGGTTCTCAATTATACCTACAGTGAATCTAAATCATTCAACTCTCAAAAAGTGGCAAACTATGTCCTTAATATTCGGACACAATCAAAAATTGCCGGTCAAAAGCTAAGATGCTGATTGTGCAAACTCATAATAGTCAAATCTGGCTTTAATAGCGCACCTTGAAATCCTTCATAATTCAAGACCATTTATTGGGTCATGATGGGTGTTCACATCGGAGGTAGGATGCCAGCAAATCAAGATGACATCGCCCCAATTCTGATCTGCAAAATTCTTTATGCATAATTTTTTGTTACAATCAATTAATTGTGTCGGTTAGAATTTGTATTTACATATGATTTTAAAATATTCCTAAGATTATTTTTTTCCTTTCTTGGGGTTGTTTTGAAGTTTATTATTCTATCATCGTACTCCCGTAGTTTATGGTGCTTGTGGTTCCATTTCTATATATTTTACCATCCATTTCAACAGTTCTCTTTGTCTAATTATTTAAAGATGGCTACTTAGGTTCCATACTTGCACTCCTTTTTTTTGTAGTTAAAGATCATTTGGACCCTACGCCTAAAAGATGCCAATTCTAGCAAACGATGCCATTGGTTGTGAATATAGTCTAAAAAGCCTATAGCTACTTTCTGAAATTATCGGTTGCTCTTATCAGCAGCTTCTTCTTTCCACTATCAATTTCTTTAATGGATTATTTCTTTGTAATTCCATGAGAAGCATAAAAGGTATTTTAAGGGATGTAAAGGAAATAAAAAAATCAAAGGCTAGTAAAATTTACTTTTCATTGTGAAAATCATTCTCCTCCTTTTGGGATTCAATTCTCTGATCAAATGTCAAAGTTAAATAATTTTGGGTGTGGTATCTTCCATGAGCAAGCCTGACACTTCCTTATCCGTAACTTTGAACTTTTTTTCTCCCTCCTAATTGTCTTTTCATCATTGGTTCAAGCCTAATTAAATTTTATAAAATTTGCTCAAATACAGTTTTACCTGTTTTACATATTTTAATCCTTTTTTTGCGGATTGTATGGTTATATCTCATAGGGGTTAAAAATCCTATAATTAAGAATAAATTTTTATTATTTTTAATTTTCGTCAAAAATATCAATGGTTATTTTAAGATTAATGTCTTATTCTTCCACAAAAATTGAGTCCTATAATAATATTAGAGCTTAAGATTAGATCAAAATGCTTTATAATGTAGGGCTTAATATTTATGTCATTATTTAAATTTTTTCTGTATAAACAATAAAATGGAATTTAACAAATCAATTAGAGTATGATTCTAGACAAGTACAGCACAACCATTATGAATTTGAGAATAATAATCCTTCCAATTAGAGGCATAACCCTCGAGTATCCTGAAATTGGATAAATAAGAATTCTTTGGAAAATATAATATGCTTGATTTTCAAATGATTTAATTCTGTCAAATAAAACTAATAAGATGTACCTAATAATTTTGGCAAAGTATTTCTATTGAAATAAAAACTAATTGTACGGGAATGAAACAAAAGCTCATGAAGCAAAAGATTTCATTCATGTATTATAGAAATCACTTGTATGATCAATTCTAAAAGTTTAAAGAAGATTATCGCATATTCAAATTTTATTAGGTTTAAAATTTTATTGGCCAAGCATCATTGCCCAAAGATCGACTATTTTTAAAATTTAATTCATCAAATATCTTAGACAAAATATTAAATATGAATTCAGCTAAATTATCCAAAAAATAAATAGGGTTTACTAAAGAGCAATATACGTGAATGGTATTTTATTGATCATTTTGTTAGGACAATAACTAAACCTGTGTTTAGCCTTGCTAGAGAAAAATCTTCAAGACCTGCGCGAAGTATGTTAAACAGGCATTAACCCCAACACCAAGTATAGTCAACCTTAATTTTATTGAAGAAATTACAATTAATAAATATTCATTAAAGGATAAATTATGTGAAATTAAAAAAATATTACACATTCAATTTTGCACTTAAAATAGAATCTACATTTGGACTATAATTTGCACTTGAATATGCAGAAGAGCATGGCCCGAAAACTACTCACCTAAACCTCAAAACCTAAATATAAAACAAAATTTGACATACTATCTAAAATCCAAATTTGAAGTAAAATCTAAATATATCCATGTTTGAAAATGAGGAAAAACTTGTCTACAAGATTGTTAAATCAAATGAAAAAATGGATAAGGCATTTTATTAGAAGCTATTTATACAAACAATCCCTTTATCTACTAAGTCAAACATATATTAATCTAGTATTTGTTTCTTAATTTATAAGTCCATCAAAAGATTTTATATTGCATATAAAATTATATCAATACATCCACTAATTTATTCATAGAGCGAATTTTAAGAAAATAACAAACTAAAAACTATATTTATTTAGTTAAAATATAAAGATGCATTAACTCTAAACATTTTATATTTACATCATTTAGATAAACTTTTTAAGGATGTCATCTGTCCAAAAATATTAAATTTAAATCAAATAATTGTATAATTTAT
>NEWO01000035.1:1954735-1971351 GCA_003013225.1 Phalaenopsis aphrodite | reverse complement strand
ATATATATATATATATAAGACAATTATAATATAATGTAATATAATATTTTATTTACTTAACATGATTGAGGTGCCTCCTCAAAAAACTTGAGACGACGGTGAGGCTTAAACTTATAGGGGCATTGTGCATCTTAGTTTGAGGAGTTCCTCGAATGCCTTTTTAAATAAGAACTATAACACCTTGCTTTAGCTCTATTTTTTAGGATGTTCGCTAGTATGACTTATTGGCAGCTAGCATATGTTCATTTTTAAAAATATTTCCATTGCTTGTTGCTATATTGCAGTGATTTTGAGAATATGTGCTAAAATTGTGAATGGCCTATTTGGCCCTCTACAATTCTCGATTGGGTAGTTTATTAATTTTTTTGATATTCTAAGACAAATGTAAATAGATACTTAAGATGTGTAGGGAAGATAAATCTAAGGCTAGTGAAATTTGCTATTAAATACTGTTACATCAGTGCCTAGAAAATTTTTTCTTTTATGTGCCTAAGAATTTAGTCTTTTATTATTTATTTTTGTTTAGCATAAATATATCCTAATATGTTTACAATTAGGTATGAATGAGATTGAGTCTTGTATCTTAGGTTTAGGGTTTGGGGAGATATTCTACCTCTAGAATTACAGAAATTGGGAGAGACCGCCTACCTCTCGAACTTCATCTTTGCATTCATGTTGAGTTGTTTGTTGATCGTGAAAAAAAATATTATTTACCCTAATTACTATGTGAAAAATCGTATTGATTGCTATTAACTGGTGAGCATTGACCCGTAAAAAAGAATGTTAATTGTTCACATAGGATCGAAAGTGCTAGTAAGAAAATGATGACAGGATCGCGGCTTACGGATATCCGAAATTCCTTTTTGTAGTGGGAGGGGACGGCACGCTCTTGCGGACCGGGGATAGAGATACAGTCACGATTGGAGCTAGATGTTTGTCGACATTGTGAACGAACCTTGTGATACAGTCGCGACTATAGCATATTGGGAAGGCGATGACGAGATCATAATCGCGGTTGGAGCTGGTTGTCTGTCGCCTTCACATCCGAGCCTTGTGATAAAGTCACGATTAGAGCTATGTGGGAAGGCAATAACAGGATTGTATAGCGCCGTGAAACAAAAGGGACCGTGGTGTAAATTCATCTCTGTTGCACCGAACCACGCAAAACATACTCGAGCATAGCTAGTGGAAAATACTGTAACAGGATCGGGCATGCCCTAATCTTGATTCCAGAATTGAGCGACCAAATCCAGGGTGGAAGGCGTCCTAGTGACAAAAAGTAATGACAACCAAGAAAATAAAAAATTTGGAGAAGAAATCGGAGGAAGAGATGAGTCAAATAAGATTTAGAATAGACGAAAGGTTCTCCACCAGGAAAAAAGGTTTTCTTAAATGAAAAATTGATTTGATGGTCGATTCAAGAGCTTGGAGCAGATATTGAGGAAGTTTTTTGAGATGCAATCCAAGACCACATCGGCAATTCAATTTGCAAACCCTAGCCAAGGGGTGACCGGAGAAGCCTTGGCTAAATTGAAAAAGAAAGAGATCTAACAAGAGGAACACAAGAAGGAAAGCATCCCCAACATCAAGAGCCCCTCCTCGGGTTCTAATTTAGGGTGGACTAGAAATTTTTGTATTTGCGTCGAAACATGCAAAAAAGATTATGTAATGAATATGGAGAAGCACAAAGAAGAAAAAGAAGAAGCAAGGTTGGGATATGACTATAATCAAAGGAAGAAGTTTTACACTCGAACATAGGGGAAACAATAGAGGAAGTAGAGGTTGAGATGTTAAACATTAGAAGTTGAAGATGTTGATCTTCAAAAGGGAAGACACACATGGGTGAGTATACTAGGTGGAGCGATATTTCACAATAAATAAACTAAATGGGAAGGAGAAGCTCATGGCGGCATGGTTATGTTTGGAGGGGAAAATTCTAGCATGTTTGAGTTAAGAGAGACTAGAAACCCAATTCGCTTGTGAGAAGAATTTAAGAATTGTTTGTTGGAATGTTTTCGAGCCATTCGAGAAGGAGACCTACTTGAGCAATTATTTGTATTGACTCCGGAAGGAACTGCCATGAAGTATGGGGAGAGAATTGAGCTCTTATCAAGACGGCTGAGGGGTTATGCAGTATTGAAGGGGAACTTCATAAAAGGTCTAATGCCCAACATACGTGCAACACTTCAACCTCTCAGACCGAGAGGTTTTGGGGAAATTATGGAATTAGCGCGGTTGGTTGAAAGTCGTCAACACTTCAACCTCTCAGACCGAGAGGTTTTGGGGAAATTATGGAATTAGCGCGGTTGGTTGAAAGTCGTCATGTCATGAAACGGGGGCTAATAGGAGCAGCACCTGTGGATAGATATACCAAGCTGCTACACCCAGGAAGATACCAAAATCTCAAATAGTTGAAGTTTAGAGGGAGGCTTAGCAGAACAATAATCATGGGTCGTGATCAAGAGCAACAATCAAGTCCCTTACAGAGACAGAGATTCAAAAAAAAAAAACAAGGGGTTATGTTTTTATGTGTGATGAAGAGTTTACCCTAAAACACTGTTGCGAGGATCGAACATTACATGTTCTCACAATGTGTGACGAAGAGGCAAATAATGAAAAAACAAAGACGATAGTGGACGAAGAACACCCTCAGTTTTTCCCATCTTCAAGATAAAGTGTGTGTGTGTGTTTTTTTTTTTTTTGAGGTGGGAGTATTGTTACGTATGTGTTTAGCCTAAGAACAATTTTTTCTTTTGTGTGCCTAAGGAAAATTTAGTCGTTAATTATTTATTATTGTTTAGTATAAATAGACCATAATAGATTGAGTCTTGAATCTTAGATTTAAGGTTTGAGAGAGATTTCCTACCTCTTAAATTATAGGAATCAGAAGAGATTGCTTACGTTTCGAGTTGTAGGTGTTTATCTTTGTATTTGTGCTGAGTTGATCTTGCAATGAAATATTATTTGCCCTAATTTTTGTGTAAAAAATCATATTGATTCCCATCAAATACAAAAATAATTGTTCTCCTTTAGAGACTTGATCCCTCGACCAAGCATAAAAAATGAAGATCTTTAACAAAGGTTGTCTCCTTGTACCAAGTATGATGTCCACTTTTTGATGGCATCATTCATTTATTTTTTCACCTTTCTCTATGTCTATCATCTAATCACCCTTTCCCCATTGCCACGAAAAGTGATTGACTATTGTAATATTTGCAACAACCTAATCACCATTAGAATTTATACCTTAACTTTCTTGTTAACAATTTCTAGAAGACCAAAAATCTTCTCATCTAAATTAAAATTTTAAGATTTTTATGTTTTCATTAAAATTAGATGATAATATTTTAAGATTAGTAACATGTTCCTTACCAAAGAATGCAAGTTACAAATATTGGTTGATGGCATGTAAATTTACATTGCATGCTAAATTTATATAGAAAACCAAGATCCCCAAAAACTCCACACAAGCTAATCCTAAAATTAGATCCATCTTTCTTAGTTGAAACATTACTTCTAGATCATCTAAAGCTCCAAAACAATATCTTGCAGCACATTTTCTTCAAGCGTTGATCACATGTGCCATTGCTTGTTGACCGCCTCAAACAAACATTATTGCAGCTTTTACCCTCAAAAGAAGCCTATATCATCCCACTTGTTTATGTTATCCTAATCAGCGTACCACCTCTTGAGATTCTATAACAATATGTTACCACCATATCCACAATTTGTTTTTCTCACACAGCTCATGACAACCAATGACTTCTAAGAAAAAAATAGGATGCTCCAATTGCTATAAATTATTTATGTTTGTCAACTCATCTCTTTGTGTTCCATTGTTTTTGAAAAAGAGCCCTCTTTCATGAGTGTTACGGTTGGGAGAAGTGCGATTCTATGATGTTGCTTTTCACATCTAGAAAGAAGTAAAGGATTTATAGCAATTGGAGCATCCTATTTTTTTTTCGAAAAAAAACTCATTCATTAAAATGGCAATTGAAGCGTCCTTTTTTTTTCAAAAAAAATAATAAAAACTCATTCATTAGACCAAGTTCTTAGGTATGACAGTTTACTTTAAGATCACTTGTTTTATTTGCAGTTTCTAATATTATCTCATTTCATTATGCTATTTTTAGGTTGGTTTGTCTCAAAAAAAAAAAATAATGATAAATAAAATCCAGAAAAGTTCAGGTGACATCAGCCCCAAACCACATAAATTCAAGATGTTCTACATGGTAGGTGTATCTTCTATGGGGAATATGGGGCCAAACTATTTGAAGGAAAAAGAGAGTGAGAGAGCATACAGATTCAATTGCTTGAAGAAGTCGACGACACATTCCTTGGCGTCTATACATACTCCTTGTCCCAATGAAAGGCATTTCAGCTAGCCTGGTCCCATGTATTCTGTTATGTGGGAGGAAAAATTAGTTATCGTTGGATAAGTCAAAATTTTAAGTCAGTTTTAGGTAAAAAAAAAAGTAAATAAATAATTACCTCACAGATGCGGCACAAATAATTTCATCGCTTCTTTCTAAGGTGAAAGTATAAAATCCACTGTAATTAAGTCGATTGAAATTTGACCTGTAAGACATGAAAATTACTAGGTAAATTCCCCAAAGAAAACAGTATGGGAAAAACTTACAATAGCCTATATAAGATCACCAAAAAAAAGAGCCAAAAAAAAAAACAGAGAGAGATGATTATCCAGCTTTCTTTAAACAGCTAAATGATAACAGAGCTCCATGAGTATGGATCAGATACAAATCATAACGAAACTGAAAAAGGAAATAATCATTACTTAAAGCATTAATAGTGATTAGGATTGAAAGTTATCTAGAGAATGTTAATTCAAAAGACACCCCTCAACTTGATGTATCCTGTACAAGTAGCATGCTTATCTTGACGAGCGTTTTACTCAGAGCACCAAACATTGGTCCTTCTGACATTGTAAAGAACACAAGCCAAAAAATGGGTAACCTAAAAGCACGAATTTCCCAAAAAATTCTCAATTAGGTGCGTAAAGTACTTGTGATGAGTTAAATTAACTTCACTATGATGATAATGATACAAGTATTTAGTTAACTTCACAATGATGCAAAATCGATTAAAAAATAACTAAATAAATAAATAAAAATTGGCACTTACCGGCAGTTATACACAACATTGTCAATCAGATTGATGCCGCTTCTATGATCAATGATAGGCAAAAAACATTCATCAATAACAGCATGAGCAACAGCAATTTTGGAGTTGCTTTCAACCCTCTTAGCTAATTTGGATGGAGATCCAGATGGATCGTCAAAGCGCCGAATGATGCTCCAAGAATATCCAGCTTCCAATTCATTTTTAACCCCAATAAGCTTTTGCAACTTTTTGAACACCTAAAGAAATGACAATATTTGGATTCAATCAAATTGAATGATCGTTCAATTTCCACTAACTTCAGTTAAAAGAATGTTCTGCCACAAATTTTCATGTCCCCAAGTCAACTTCAGGTAAGCCTTAATGCTACGTTTATGTGCAATGTCACACTTGTTAAATTTCAAAAAGAGCAAGTGGATCCCCTAGCAACAGTCCCCTACTAAAAAAATTCAGAAGAATAGTAGTACAACGAAAAAAGGTAAATTAGTGACTCAACATTTTGTTTTTTCAGCTTTCTTGCTTACCTTAGAGTGTTACATAATAACCTCGATTATGCATTACTTTCTAGCACTGTTCAGTTGATAGTTATATGCATCCCTAAGCATAAATAGATGGTTGTATGTACAAAAATTGCTATGTATGTGTGTTGGCAAACGGTGCAAATGTACATATCTCTTTGCACTCATGAATACAAACATGAATTGTTCTATGGCTAATCATATAATGTACTAAAATGTATATAGAGGTGATTACCAATATATAACCAAAACCATGTCATCTACCTTCATGCACCCTTCCCCCTACGGTTGCAAAAAAATAGACAAATATGACCCCAGTTTCTACTTAAAGCAATGCTAACTATGTTTATGATCGTAGATGATGAAATGCACCGGGCACTGAGCAGGTTCTCTGCAGTTAAAGTATTGATGGAAATGCACTTACCCAGTGAAAAAATAAAAAATAAAAAAACTATGTTTATGATACGTAGCCCATCTTTTTCTCTGCATAAACTAAACAAAAACATGTCACAAAAAATATATAAAACATATTATGAAATGTATTCTAAAAAATGGCAGGGCTTACACTTAAAGATAATAAAATATATTCTAACCAAAAAAGGTTCTGGAAATTTGAGCATTATAGATATTAATTTTACCTTTCGGCAACTTCCCCCACAAAATAGATTGGAAGAACCATCAGAAGTAGCAGAAGCATCATTATCAGCAACACACTCCTCATGATCTACAAAGAGTATGCGAATGTGAATAGACAAATAAACTACAAGTTTATGAACACCCCCTGCACTGTAGTAATAAAGAGCTATTTAACACAAGAAATCATGATATAACAGAAAAGCGCTTACATTTCTCCTCACATTGGGAGCATCTTAATAATGTAGACGCACTTTTACATGGAGAGGGAGAACTATGAAACATGCCACAGAATTTGCAAGAACAACTTTTGCAGTGCCAATCGCCAGGAGGAAGCATCTGCATAGAGCAAAATCTTCTGTGTTAAAAACAAATACACAATAAACCAGGCAAAAAATCATCAAGACAGCAAAAAGTTCAGAAAAAGTAAAATGCATGTCTTCGTCCACAGCCAAATTTTAACTCAAAATCATCAAATCAAACTCACCACAAAACAATAAACTTAACAAGGATGTTCTGAAAGTATATATCTAAAAAAAAAAAAACCCATAAAAAGACCCCATTCCTTCCAACACAGCTACGGTGCTAAAAATAGAGAAGGCAGGCAAGCCAGAAAAGAAGGAAAGATGGCTCTTTGAAAGTGCTTAATAAATCAAAACTTTGCTTATGTGGTATTATTAAAGTCAAAAGAAAAGATACCAAGGATAAAGCAAAAAAGAGGCCTGCTTTCACTTGTATGCAATCTAATGATTTCCCGACATGTCATGATAGCATTAACTTTTAAATAGTTCACTATAAAGATATTTTACCAACCTGAAGGCTTAAGCAGCTGAGATGGAAGGTTGAAGGACACCCATCACAACAAATTAAGTCACCACCATCACCACAAATGGCACAGGTGTCATCATTTGGGTCGACCCCATCAGTATCTATATTATAAAAACCACGTATTTTATGCTCCTCTTGCCTTGCCCACGCATTGATTTGACACTGCAGAAGGGAGGCTCCAGACACCTCCACCAATGTGTTCTCATATGGCTGATGCAGCTTACTGCCAGCATGAATCTCAAACTTTGGTACAGTGAGAATTTTACTGCAGCAACTGCAGTGAATACCATCCCTTGTAATCCGTCCCTCAAGCAATGTTTTGTTCTGACTCTTGTTCATATACCTAACCTTTCCATAGGCTGGTAATACGCACATATCTATCATCCATGAAAGAATTGTCCTTTTCCAAAGATACGGAGGATAATCATTCTTTTCTGATTCTTTATCTTGGTCCGCGCCACCAACATCAGGAGCGCAGCCTCTTTTCCCTTTGCTTCTAACTAAAAGTTGCATTTTCTTAGCTGAGGATCCATCAAGTAACACACTCTTGCTTTGCCTTTTCCTGATTCTATTTTCTCCAACAACACCACCAGATTCTTTATCTTCAGGGCAACTACCTTTGGTGGTTTCCTTCGCCTTTTTGCTTCTGCTAACACCCACCTTGTGTTTATCTTTGAGTGATTGCTTCTTTAATTTTCTTTTGTTAACCACATTCCTTCTCAATAAAGTTAAGACATCAGGATCGATGGCAGCAAACGAAGAACTTTTCCCCTCATGATTGTTAACAGCTCTAGAAGAAGCTTTAGACTGATTTGGGGGGCCTTCATTGTCATTACATGTGCTGACGAACTGCTTTCTGTAAACATCATAGGCCTTAGTAATTGACCAATACCCAGTTCCTTGGGGGGAAACATACACAGCATCTTCATAATCCCTGCCCCTTCTGGGCCTTAATTCAATCGTCCATCCAGAATCCAAAAGAATAGTTTTAATCTGCTCCCTGACCTTCCTCTTAACTTCATTACGACTTGTACGTGATTCTTTTGCGCCATGTTTATCTGCAGGAGAGCTTTTCAAACCAGAAGAACTCTCTCCATTCACAGCAGTGCTGTTTTCTTTTTGCATCGAATGCAAATTCTCAGAACCTGTGTTCCCAAATGGTTGATCTGGTTTTGTTTTAATCCCATTTATGCTGCTTCTTCCTTCTGAAGAAACTTTTCCACTATGTTTGCCCAGCTTGATCGTGAATTTTGATTTCTCAGCATCTTGTCTTTCATCTTGGTCATTTGATTTACTCAACTTCCTGGTGTTTGAAGATGTCAGCTCCTCTATGCGACCTTCTGTATGGCCTCTAACACTCCCATTCCCAGAGAAACCAACCTTATTACCATGCAAAACCCTCAAAACACCACTTTTACCCTGCACCCTAATGTAATCATGTTGTGATCTACCACCATTTTGCTCAGTTTTGCTATCAACCCGAGCAACTCCTTTATCTATTTGCTTTTGAAATTTTCTGGGATTAGATTGCTCGATGAAGCATCTATTTTCAGCCTTTCTCTTTATGCTCTTATTTGGATTGACATGAAAATTTCTCCCTGTCGAGTTGTCAATGCCCCTTTGTTTAACTTCTGCAGTTGCCAGCCTCGTGATACCATCCATACTATTATTCCTGTGCTTCATAGAGTCTAACTTTTTATTACTGCCTGCAGAAGTTTCAGCATGGTTCCCAACATGCTCTCGTTTTGAATTCATTTTACCAGCTATTGAATCGCCAGCTTCCATTATCCTCTTACTATCGGATCTAAAAACCCTCTCCTTGTCCCAGGCTTGGCGTATATCTTTATCCCGATTATGTTTCATGGCGCCCAAACTCTTATTACGACACCCATATTTCTCAGTTAGCTTGCTATCAAAAACCACTGAATCAAATTTCATTTTCTTTCTTATTTCTTTCATATCAATTTGCTTGCTATCCAAAACCACTGAATCAAATTTCATTTTCTTTCTTATTTCTTTCATACCATCTACCTCCCGCTGCTTCCCAACCGGCATCAACTCCAAAGCTTTCTCCTTGCTCTCCTCAATGCCCGATTTCGGCCCAATGACCTCAACTCTCGTCTCATTTTCCTCCTTTGCCCCACACTTCTCCTCTTCTCCGCTCCTACTGCAGCCGGCGGCACCACCAACATCCTCATCCGCCTTTATCAATGGTTTAGAACTCACATACCAGTCTGTCTCCGAGTCGCTGCTCAGCACAAGTCGCCTCTTTCTCTCCTTCTTCGGCTCAGAGACCTTGGAACCACCCAAGGAAAGCTTCTCCTTCTCCATTGCCGATTTCGAAATCCCAAAACCAAAGCTTGCGTTCCAACTAAGACATCATACCCCACCAATCCTGTCACAGAAATTCAACAAATACAAACCCTAAATCCAATAAATAAAAATGAAAACGAGCGAAAACGAACGAAACATGGGAATCAAAAGAATCCAGCGTGCCTGGAAGATCAGCAATTCCCTTCAAGTTAAGAAAGGGATGATTTGACGAATAAATAAAGGGAAAATATTTTAAAATTACATTTCGAAAAGCGAGCTGTTGATCGTTTTGTGAAGAGATTTGGGTGTTTCCATTTGGTATTTGGAAACCGCCTCTTGCCGAGCCTATCTTGTCTGCGCAGCTGCCTTTCCCCTATTCCTCTGCTGCGGGTTCGCGGCTTCGCACCAAAGACGCAGGGGATTGCTTTGATTTGTTGCCTCGCTGGAACTTCTTTTTATTGGACTTAGGATCCGTTCCTTCCATCCGCGGGCGAAGTCCGTTAGGGCAGATGCAGTTTTTGATTTATTTTTTTACACTCACTATTTTTATAAAAAACAATTGTAATTCTAAAAGTTGTTATTATTTTATTTTGATAATAATTTATTATAGCTATCAAATATTAAGTAAATTTGTTTGTAAAAAATATATTTTCATTATAATTTTTTTCTTCAATAAAGTTGACATACACCAATATTTTGTAAGGGCGTTGTATGCAGAAAAATTTTTAGTGGTAAAGTTTTATTTTAATATATTTGAGTTGTAATTAATCGTAATTATACGAAGATACGAAGATCCAACACACACATAGAAGATAAAAAAGTAACAGGAGAAGGCATTAAGATTTTTTTACATAAGAAAATAATATAAATAAAGAAAAAACATGGGGGCAAAAATATCACTTAGTCACAGAGATCGTAGTTCGTAGTTATAACAGTGTCAATTGGACATAATGGTTGTAATTGGTGTCTCTGCAAGGGGAAATTTGTGCCATGAGGCACTAAACAAGAGCACCCAAGCGCCCCCACCCCCTAAAAGGAGCTTGGCCCTTGTTTTTTTCTCTCTCATGTGCGCACAGCTGCATGCAGACGGCTTTTTTATGGATTCTTGCCCTACAGGGAGCCATGCAAAGTGAAAATAGGTTCTCCAACGATGGAGTGAGCACCGAGGATGAGTTGCATCGAGCACAAATCACAGTCCGGAGCGAAATACGATATGTGCAACCCAGAACCCCAATTTTTGTCAGGACGTCCGTTAAAGAGTTCTAATTGATCCTAAAGCTACGAGAAGCTCCATCGTACTAAACTGACCCTAAAAATCCAAAATAAACATTTAAAGAGTTTCAAATTGGAGATTCTAGTGTCGATGAGCGTCCAGAACCCCTGCTCGAGTTCATTAGTTTGAATCTTTATTTTCTCAAGAATGCATGTAGGAGGGCTCCGTGACCTCCCTAGATCCCGGGGAGGCTTCGAATGGATACAAAGGGACCTCTAAACATTTGAAAGGACATCAAACATGTCAATTGTCTTGAGTAGGCCAGTTCAACAATGGATTCTCCCTGGTTTCAAGTCTCGAACACATACTAAAAATCTCATATGGGCGTCTTAAGCCACGGGATGCTATGAATGAGCAGTGGATCATTCCGAGCCACCCAAGTGGACATCATACACATGTGATTTCAAAAACTGACGCCAACAATGATATCAAAATTTAGTAATCTTAAGCTATTTGGATTGTTATCATTAAGATGCTTGATTTGAGTATCAATGTGTCAATTTTAGAGTTCACTTGATCATTCAATTAATAATCTAGAGCATCCAATTACACTTTAATTGCTTAATATGGGCTTGATTTGGCTGAGATAAAATTATTTTTGGTATCATTATATTTGTCCTACAAAGACGATCAAGTTGATTATAAACATGCTAGAATTGGAGCCCGAATGATCATGAATTTGACTATAAAATGTCTATTACTAAAATATGCATCTAGATTTATGTTATATGATAAAAATTTATTGATGATGCATCAATTATCTATTTTTGATGATTGGTGTTTGCATCATTCAAAAATATAAGTTGTTTTATGCCATAAAATCGTTAACAAAATTTTCATTTATTATGTGTTCAAATATTGAAATTTATGAATCTAAACACTTGTGGGATTTGCATATTTTGTAATTATCATTTTTCAAAAAAGCACTCAAACATTTGATTTGTTAGGTTGTAGTGTAGAGAAATATAAGATGATCTTATTACAAACTTAATACTCATCATCAGCCATTTATAGCTTCTCAGCTTCTTATTTATGATCATTTGTAGTCGTTATTCCCGTTTTCTATTGCATTTGGTGCAAATTTTGGTTTCATTGTTCCACACAATTTATGAACCGAGAATCATAAGACCCTAATCGGCACAAGGAAGCGAAACTGAACCACACAAACGCAGAGAACACAATTAGTTCTATAAATGGATCATCACGATAGGCATTTTACTATTGAGTTAATTGTAAAAAAAAAAAACCATTCAAATGATTCCAACTAAAGTAGCATCAATGCTCGCAGTGACAATTTGCAAGAAGTTCTTTTTAAATGCAATGTCTTGTATTCAATTTGAATTTATTTTTAAAATTTTTGTATTGTTTAATTTAAAAGCAAATTTTTTTATATTTAAGGTTTTTCAAGTGCTAGTTAGGATGTCTATCTTCATACAAACTGTCTGACCATATTAGCCAATATGACATCCCAGAGGCTCGTTAGCCTTTTTGACATGCTCGCACGAAAGTATGTGCTTTTTTTAAGTTCTTTATTACTTATGTCCTTGCTGAAAAATTTACATTTTCCAGTATGATGTCATTGAGATTTTGTTATTTGATGATGCAATGTTGCAGTGAAATTATCTTAGAGGCTTTGATTTCTTATAATTTTCCAGGTACACAAAATTATCTAAAATAAAGAATGATAAATGTCTCCATGTTTCTATTGGCCAAGCCGGAGAAAGAATGATAGCTGAGGATATGACAATTTTGTCTTATTTTAAGTTATTCTGTAAAGAAAATTTGATCCATACAAGAATCTTTTTCTGTCTGTAGGTTTTAAATCTTATTATTCCATTGAATGAAATTTACAGTTTTATAACACTTATGAGCATAAACTTGTGCATGAAAAAAAGAGTATTTTGTTTTTAAAAGAGAGAAACAGGGGTGTTTTTTTAAGTAACATTAAACATTTGGGTGTCATGTGTATAAATATAAAATTTTAGATGTAAGGCATGCAAATACTCAAATAATGTGTGGTATATATGTAAATGCCCCTTGTACTTATTTTTGATTATTACTATTGAAGCAGGCATGTAATTGGAGTCATTTGATGCTTATTATTTCACTTGGTATTTAGTTCTTTATTGAATTTCTCGTAACTTGGTCATATTTCTCTTGGTATTTCACTTTGTATTTCAATTGTTGTTTTTGTTGTATTGCATTTCTTGTAACTTGATTTATTCAAATTGACTCCTGTATTTTTTTTTTACATGCTTACCAAACAGTGCTAATACATTTACATATCTAACTCCCAAAGTATTATTAGTACGTTTATAACAGTTTAGTGTCTTGAACTTGTGCATGAAAAGTACTCATGAAAAGATGTATTTCACCTTTCGAAAGTAATTAATAGCTTGCTTATGAACATGACACGAGATAAAATCACTTTCAAAGGCTTTCTTTGCACAAGTGTGGGTAGCTATGTTGTTTTCTCTATCGATATGAAGGAACAAAAATCACTCGAATTTAAGCAAGAAACCAATATTTAAATTGTTGAGAATGATATGTTGTCATGCTTTCGTGTCCAAGGCGCTTCTAAGGAAATTAATGACGTTGTAATTATCTCCCTCGATAATGAGCCCCTCACCTTAAGTTATCCAATCTTCAAGAAGGTCCCAAAAAATAAAACCTCCTCCAACTCTACATGTGTTTTGTCCCAATGGTGAAACTTACGGCCCGCAACCACCACAAGTTGTCCCAGCTCTTCACGAAGAATGATCACAGTTGCCACAAGGCTGGAAGGAAGAAGGTCCTGTCGATTTTAAATTTGATCCAACCAGGAGTGGGAGGGTGCCAATAGGAGTGTGGTAACAGCCGCGATGGCTGGTTAGCACCCTAGTGCTTTAGTTTAAAAATAAAGCGGGGTCAGAGAGGACCGCCAACAAATTATAAGCAAATATAATAGGAGTGTCTTGCCTCTTGACATGCTTGCGCTCGAACACTGGTGAACAACATTACAAAACAACCACTCTAATGTGATGCTACAAGTTTTGATGCAATGGAAATGAGAAATAATCTCATCAAAGCTATGTAGTTGGGAATTGAGAAGCCCCACAATTTAAGTTTATTGAACACTGCAATAAAAATAAGCAGTAAGTCAAAATATTTTNTATTTCACTTGGTATTTAGTTTTTTATTGAATTTCTCGTAGCTTGATTGTATTTCTCTTGGTATTTCACTTTGTACTTCACTTTTTCTTCTTATTGTATTGTATTTCTTGTGACTTCATTTATTCATATTGACTCTTGCTATTTTTCTTACATGCTTACCAAACAATTCTAATATATTTACATATCTAACTCCCAAAGTATTATTAGTACATTTATAACACTTTAGTGTCTTGAACTTGTGCATGAAAAGTATTCATGAAAAGATGCATTTCACTTTTCAAAAGTAATTAATAGTGGTTTGTTTATCTAATGTTAAGGATTTAAGTGCTATAAATATAAATATGAAAGTTCAGATGTAAGATATGTAAATACATAAGAATTGTGTGGTTATGCAGGCAAATACCACAATAATGAAAAGTTTTACCTTCTAGTATGTAAGTTGCATATGCATGACATCTTTAGTTGTCTAAACTTTTCTTCAGGATAAATCTGATGGTGAAGAAGCTGGTTCGGTCTAATATATGACCCCACCCTCTACCTAAAAAGGCCAAAAAGGGGTATTTTTGTAGTGTCATACTTACAGATAAATTGAGCGAAAATGCTGTGCGGTTTTAATAAAAGGTTAATATTTGTTGGTTCCATGGTTGCTTTGAACTCTACATAGGCATTCGAGTTTAATATTTGTTTAGAAAATTTACATATATACCACACAATTCTCATATATTTACATGGTAACAACCAGGTTTCATAACATTTTAGTGCATAAATTTATGCCATTTTTAAAATGTAAGTACTTATTGTATTTTCCATATGATATAATGTTAAATATGAACATTTAGGTGTTAGATAAATAGTTACATAAGAATGAATTGTGTGGCATGCATGGAAATGCGTTATATGCTCTTTTATTTCATATATTTATGTCATTTTTTAAGGCCCAAAAAATTTTTATGATCGAACACAAATTTTAATTAGCAGATTTTGGCGAGCTGGATAAAAAAATGCCGAGAAAGCCGCCGTAATTCAAGTTCAAAAAAGAAATATGGAGTTTGCATAGAATTTTAAAGCTCAGCACAAAATCACCTAACAATTCTTGTCAACCAAAATCAATGGTCATAGTGGACACCATCCAATGTCACTTGTAAATTATTATCAAAGATAGGTGGCATCCTTCATTCCTCAGTTGATGGCTTTTGACCCAAATTCCTGACTACTTGATCCCCTTCTTATTAGAATGGAGACTTTATGATCATATTAAGGTTGGAAATGGATATGATATTTATTTTATAATGCAAAAATGTAATATAGAGTTATGGTATATATTTTATGCTTGTAGAGGGATGTAGTATTGGAAGAATCAAGCCTAGCTCAATTTGAGCTCATTTGGGTTAATTTTGAAACTTTTTTTTTTTAAAAGAGTGTTTATTTTGCATTAAAATTACATAAAAAAAGTTATAAAATAAACAACTCAATATGCCCAAAAAAGAAACTAGAAAACCTATGCACCTGTAAAAAAAAAAAAAGAGGATATTGCTTATGAACATGACACAAGATAAAATCACTTTCAAAGGCTTTCTTTGCACAAGTGTAGGTAGCTATGTTGTTTTCTCTATTGGTATGAATGAACAAAACTCACTCGAATTTAAGCAAGAAACCAATTTTTAAATTGTTGAGAATGTTATGTTGTCATGCTTTCTTGTCCAAGACGCTTCTAAGGAAATTAATGACGTTGTAATTATCTCCCTCGACAATGAGCCCCTCACCTTAAGTTATTCAATCTTCAAGAAGGTCCCAAAAAATAAAACCTCCTCCAACTCTACATGTGTTCTGTCCCAATGGTGAAACTTACGGCCCGCAACCACCACAAGTTGTCCCAACTCGTCATGAAGAATGATCCCAGTTGCCACAAGGCTGGAAGGAAGAAGGTTCGGTCGATTTTACATTTGATCCAACCAGGAGTGGGAGGGTGCCAAGAGGAGTGTGGTAACAACCGCGATGGCTGGTTAGCACCCTAGTGCTTTAGTTTCAAAATATAGTGGGGTCAGAGAGGACCTCCAACAAATTATAAGCAACTATAATAGGAGTGTCTTGCCTCTTGACATGCTTGCGCTCCAACAATGGTGAACAACATTACAAAACAACCACGCTAATGTGATGCTACACGTTTTGATGCAATGGAAATGAGAAATAATCTCATCAAAGCTATGTAGTTGGGAATTGAGAAGCCCCACAATTTAGGTTTGTTGAACACAGCAATAAAAATAAGCATTAAGTCAAAATATTTTCCACTCCGTCACATCCCTAGAGGAATTGTTGAGATTCGGTTGGACCAAAGGAAGCAAACCAATCATTAGTTGGGATTGCATTCTTGCTCATCCACCACCAAAACAATTTATCTCTGGGCCGTAACTTGAGCCTAGCAAGCCATCTGTGAGTTTCCTTGAGGTGCACATACTTAGCTTGGAATGCATTAGCTGTAATGGTTTTACCAACAAGCTTTTTGCATATCTCTGGCACGTCCTTGGGTTGGTTCCTCTCCATGGGGTGGTTGTGAAAGTTAATATTGCATAATTCCTTCCCAAAAAACTCGCGAAGCTTCTTCCCACCCCATTCACGATTGTTGAAGAATGCATAGACAATGAGAAGTTCATCTAAGGAAGCATTAACGAAAGTTAGCCAGAGATTTAGCTGGCGGTCCCAGATCCATTTCCAGGCAAAGACAATGATGTCCTCACCATATTCAAACTTTCCATCTTATAA
>NEWO01000035.1:1846760-1912799 GCA_003013225.1 Phalaenopsis aphrodite | reverse complement strand
GAATTGTGACCAGAATAATGAAAAGTTTTACCTTCTAGCATGTAAATTGCATGCGCATGACATCTTTAGCTGTTTGAACTTCTCTTCAGGATAATTCTGCTGGTGAAGAAGCTGGTTCCATCTAAATCTTTGGAAAAATCTGCTGAAGAATATTTTGATGAATTGGGAGAATAATGTATGAGACTATGGCTAGGGTTTATTGCTTGATTAACTACTTAAATTTTATTCATTATTTGAATGTTTAAGATTAAGTTGTACCTCCCTTCTCCCAATTCATGTTGATTTCTTGGAAGGGCTATTCTTAAAATAAATGAAAATTACAATTCATGTATACCACTCAATTAAATTTTGTAAGAAATTATGCATGCGTGCATTAAAAAAAAATATTTTTCGTGTCATCACAGCCACCTTTCAGAGATAGAATCACCTTAATATGAGTGAGCCCAAACTCCTGACCACCACCGTTCCCTCTCAAATTTTAATGACTAGATCTTTGTCGACCTTTAATTTATGATTTTATCACTTCTCACTAAAAAAAATGCCAAACTAAACTCTTTGTTTATTTATATATTTATTATTATTTTTATATATTTTTTAATTATACATTTAATAGTATTATCTTGATAGTTGTTTGTGATTTGAGTTGCCACAAGGTTGGAAGGTAGAAGGGTCTCGTTGACGTTAAATTTGACCGAACCCGGAGTGGGAGGGTTCCAAGAGGAGTGTGGCAACAACATTGATGGCTGATTAGCACCCTAGTGCTTTAGTGTCGAAAGGAAGTGGGGTCGGAGACGACCTCCAAAACATTAGAAGCAATTGTAATAGGAGTGTCTTGCGTCTTGGCATGCTTTTTGGCATTTCTGGCGCTCCAACAATGGTAAATAGCATCACAAAACAACCACGCTAATGTGATGCTGCATGTTTTGATGTCATGGAAATGCGAAATAATCTCATCAAAGCTGTGGTAGTTGGGACTTGAGAAGCCCTACATTTTAAGTTATCAAACACTGCAATAAAAATACGCAACAAGTCAAAAATATGGTACTTGTATTGCACTCCATCACATCCCCAAATGCATGGTTGAGATTTGGTCGGACCACAAGAAGCAAACCAATCATTAGTTGGGATCGCATCCTTGCTCGTCCACCACCAAAAGATTTTCTCCCTCGGGCGTAAAATGAGCCTAGCAAGCCATCTGTGAGTGCCCTTGAGGTGCACATACTTAGCTTGGAATGCATTGGCTGTAATGGCTTTACCAACAAGCTTTTTGCACATCTCTGGCACGTTTAATTTATTTGAAGTTCATGTTGGTTTCTTACTCATAAGCTATATCAGATATGAAAATATAATCTGGAAAGGTAATTTGACAGGTAAGCATAAAAAAATTAAAGGAGACAACTTATGAGTTGTCAATTATGGGTGCATTGAAGGAAGGGAATTAAAATAGCTTTCTAGTATTGCATATAATAAAAACTTTATATGTAAATGTGCGTAGTTCCTTGTTTGTTTGAAAATTTTTGTTCTAAAAATTTTATCATGTTTTAGAAAAATTGTTAAAAAGTTGTGGTATAGAATGATATATTGTGTTTTTTTCACACTTGAATTGTATCTTCTGCTCCTCTGATGTGAGAAATAATATATAATGATATTATGTATCATATTAATTTGAAAATTTTTGTTCTAAAAGTTTTTCGATGTTTTTTTTTAAAAAGGTGGTATAAATGGATATATTATTTTTTTTTCTTCTAAAAATGAACCACATCTTTTGCTCCTTTGATGTGAGAAACAATAGATAATGACATGCACCTTACTAGTCTAAAAATTTTTATTCTAAAAGTTTTACCTTATTTTTAAAAAATAGTGGTATAATGTCAGTATAATAGTAGTATAAATAGATATATTATGCTTTTCCTCACATATGAACTACATTTTGTGCTCTTCTAGTGTGAGAAACAATATATTATGATATTATGCATATTCTTTTTTTGAAAAATTATGTTCTAAAAGTTTTACCGGGTAATGCGGGGCTGAGCAGGCTAGCTGGTTCGACCGGCTAGCGGTAAGATTACCAGATGGGATAAGTTTAAGAAATTAATGCAGATGAAGTACCTCCCACCCTATTACCTTCAGGATATGTTTCTGAGGCTCCACCACCTACGGTAGAAGGATCTTTTAGTAAAAGAGTTCACAACATAGTTTGATCAGTCATAGATGAGGTATGATTTTGTTCAAGACAAAGAAGCATGTCATAATCCAGATGTTAGCAATGAAAGTAGAAAGATAGTGGAAAAATAACATACAATCACCACCAGTCGGGTAACCACTCACAGTTGGAGACACCAGCAGGAACACACCACAGGGAGGTTAGAAAGTTGATTCAGATAAGGAGAAAGTCTCCCCCACTGAGTGTGAAGAGAAGCATGTCTGTTATAGTTCTCGACAGAAAATGTTTCAAATACCACACATTTGGGCACATTACCTCCAGCTGCCCGATGAGCTGTGTCGTATCTTTTATCTAGTAGGGCTCCATGGAAGATGTTAGCAATGAGGAGAATGCTATGGAACAGGTTAAGGTGTACCATCGGTCGCCAGATGAAGGATAAGCAATTGTGATTCGACGAATCCTATAGGGTGAGGATACGAGGGATCCACATTGGCTTCGTCAAAATATCTACACCCGTTGCACGGTGAGCAGAAATGGATGCAGCCTCACTTAATTTGTGAGATTGTTCTTTCTTGCATCTTATTTTCTTGATTTTTTTTTTTTTGCAAATTTTATCACTTGGCTCATTACACTCTGTAATTATTTTAGTTTCTTTTTTGGGTGGGAACTTTCTTTTTTAAAATTCAAAAAGTACTTCAAACATTTGTGACTAGTAAAGAGCGCCACGTAGATGCCACAAAAGTAATATTATACAATCTACAATGCAAATACCATAGTTGCCAAACTTAAAATCATGTGCCAGGTTAGTTCTCATGCAATTTGAGCTATTGGCCCTTCGTAAGCTTCTGGGTCCTGAGAACAAATGATCATGTCATATAAATAAATTCATGTAGGGGTTGAAAATTATGTTTTCATCAAATTCATGCGGTAGTCTACATTGATCAACTCGAATGTGATGACAATGAATTCATAGTGCATGTCATCCTAACTTCTAAACATTGACATTGGCTTTTCGGCTTTCCTTGATATCGAGTTGTTGGCATCTAGACCTCAATTCATCTCTAAGAACACCTAGACAAACCTCCCACGGGTTAACCCAACGCATCCCTAAGAACACCTGGACAAACCTCCCCGGGTTAACCCAACGCAAAGTGCTCGACGTCTCAACAACAATATGCAATGCAGGTACTGACCATTGGGGTTTTTTCTTGTGTTACTATTAGCTGTTCCTTCTTTTATCTTTTTTCTTTCTTCTCAAATTGATCTTGCAGTGCACTAGTCTCCCATTAGGCCCTCCTAGTCTTCGATATAAAATGTCAATAATCGAAATAGATGACAGCGTTGCTCCATTGTTGGCATCATGGAGGACACCTAAAAAGTTTGTTTTGGCAAATGTCGTCTTCTACTTTGTCACCATATGTATGTGTATGTGCACTTGGCGTGAATGGCATCTGTCAAAGTCAGCCCTTTAAAATAATTCTAATTTTTTTATTGTGTGTTAGGTTCCAACATTATTAGGAGGAAATAAGATTGCTTTACTAATCTTGTTCCAAGATTACAAATATTTTATTATTTTAACCATTTTTGTTTCTCCCATTAATTAGGATTAGCGACAAAATAACATATCTGTTGCAATACTTTATGCTTCTTTGCCCCATTTCTTACATGTGGAACAATGAAATAAACTAAAAAGAAAGCTTGAGACTGAGTTCATATCCGGCATGTTACCTCCCAAAAGAGCTCTTCGAGGTGGTGTGCAACCCAATATTTAAATACTATTTTTCGGCACTACACCTAGCTGATGTGAGACTTTTTGTCTGTGACATTCTCCTCCACCCAATCACGTGACACCCTCGTCACGGATCGGTTTCACCGAGGGTTCCACTGGACCATGTGGAGTCTATGCACATGACATGCAGTAATTGACTCTGATACCACTTTTCACCTCCCGAAAAAGCTCTACGGAATGGTGGGCAGCTCATGACTTAAATACTGTTTTTCGGCCCTACACCTAATTGATGTGAGACTTTTTGTCCGTGACAAACGACTCCATATCAAACTGTGATCCATAAGTCAAAATGTGAATGCTCCATCTCAAGCAAAGGTGAAGTGATATAAATATAAAAATCAAAAACTTTTTTAATTTGTATACACATGAGATTGTGTGATATTTATGTAAATCTTCTCTTTCTTTAATTACTATGATTGATGATATGAAGAAACTCTAATGCCCCGCATGATAAGCATCATTTCATTGATTTGGGATCGATTTGTGCAGCTTTTTAGTTGCACCGTCTTTCTTTCGAGCGTCATCACAGTTCTATTTAATTTAATTTTTTTTTTGCTATTTTCTATAAATTCTTATGGATGACTAAAATTTTTAGGAAATCAAGTAGACATTGAAAATTTCATAATGAAAATAATTGTGACCGTAAATTATAGAGATTTTAAAATTATTTGGAATATTAATGGTATTTAAAAGTTGTTTATTATTGTAAATACAAAATAATTTAGAAGAATTAGAGTTTTAGGAAGTTTTTTATTTGTAATTTAAATTTTACTTTTTTTTTTAATTTTAATTTGCTTTATTTAATGAATGATGAGTAATTATAAAATTGAGGCATTTACATGCATAGAAACACAATTCTATTTATTTGCATATGCCTTAACTTTTATATTGATATGCGTATCACTCATAATTTTAACATCACATCAAAATTATTATTTTTTTTATTATTAATTATTAAAAATGTGAAATATATTATGGGATTATAACATCAAAATGTTATTAATATAAATATCAAACTTCTTATGTTACATATTTAATTATGTAAAAGCCGTGGTGTGATAAATAGGGCTGACAAAAAAGCTCATTGTTCGTGAACAGCATGGGTTCGGCTAGTTCGTTAAGTAAACGAGTCGAACACGAACAAGTTTTTAAAACTCGAATTATAAACGAGCCGAACACGAGTAGCTCTTTGTTCGCTAGTGTTTGACTCGTTTTAGCTTGAAATTAAAAAAAAATATATAAAATTATTTATATAAAAATATATTACATATGTTATTTATATAATAATATATTATATATATTTATATCTAAGTTTAAATCATAATTGCTCTTATGGTAATGTGGTTATACGTTTGTTTTACATATATTTGGTTCAGGTTCGAATCCAACACTCTACATCTATTTTTTCAGTTTAATTTTAACGAGCCAATTCAAGCCGAACACGAACGCACTGTTCACGAGCCGTTTTCGAACATGAGCCGATTTCGAATACGAACCATTTTGAATGAGCCCAACAAGAGCCTAGCCTGAGCTCGCTCAAGCTCGGCTCGTTTACAGCCCTAGTGATAAATACGTAATTTTTTCTATAAAAATCGAAAGAAATTAGTTGGGAGGTCATTTTTATATCATATCATAATAACGGTGAACTTAAATGTGGATATTATATAAAATATGGATATGATAACAAAATGTAGGATAATGTTATGTATGTATAATATTATACCGGTATTTTTCAATCATAATCTTGGGTGACAATTGGCCACAACTTTGGATTGGAACTTTATTTTAATTAAAATTTAGTTATGATCGATTTTATATTCATTAAATTTGTTTTAAGATAATATAATTTACAGTTAATCAAGAAAAAAAAAATGATATAACATCATATTAAAATAAATTTAGTGAACATATAATTCGTACTTATCAAAATTTAGATTTTTTTTTAATTTATTATTATTATTTTGGTAGGACCCGCAATTTGTCGGTTTCGGTTGCTTAAAGTTAGCTTAAATTTAGGGTCTGTTTGGGGCAGCTGTAGCTTATTGAATAATCTGCTGATAAACTATGTGTGATGACTATTACAAATTTTTGTTTTTTTTTGGAAAAATCATACCGCTGTCAGAAAGTTCCCACTGCACCTAGATAGGTACGGTGTGAAAACGTTGTTTTCAACCTTTTGAAAACGCAGTTTACCCAAACAGACCAGGTGCGTTTTCAAAACTCCATCATACCAAATAATCTGCCTCAAACGGATCCTTAGTCTTATGATCATTTGTTTTCATGCTACAAAAAAAATAAAAAAATTAAAATGTAATAAAATTTGTTGCAATTCAATATTTAGATTGTTGTGTTGTGTCATAAAATGTTCGTAGCGGTGCTCATCAGGGGCGAAACATAATTATTTTTTTAGATCGAGCAAAATCATCAAATATATAATTTTTTTGAGTAATGGACACAAAAATATATCAAGGAAGGGCAAAATTATTAAACTGCCTAAAATATAAAATAAAAAGTTGAAATTTTACTACTTATATAGAGGAATTATAAATTTCAGAGGACAATTGACTAAAATGAACATACTCTGATTTGCCACAGGTGGTAATGATAGTTATAAAAGTTATTTTTTTCTCATAAATTCAAAATGAATACTCATCTCGTAGAATCTTGTGTCATATAGATTCAGGAAGTTGTGAATTTAGTCTCTTTCGTTGCAGGCACGTAAGTTTAGCATCAGATTGACTAACCCAGTAGCACTCATCAGTAAACCAGTGACAGACACAAATAGCACATAGGTTTTTGGAGATGTTTTCTTGCCCATTTTCATTGAAATCTCCAAATATGTACCCTGGCCAACATTAACATTAAATATTTGGGAAATTTACATGCATAACACACACTTCTTATGAATTTACACATCTAACACTTAAATTGTCAATCTCAACATTTGATGCTTTCAATGAGGGTTAGCTAGGGCCAAGTTTTTCATAACTTCAATTTTATCATAGCAGCCATAAATTTTTTTTTGCATATACTTTCGTTACAAACATATCTCACAATTCTTTTATATTTACGTATCTAACAACCAAACTTTGATATTTATATGGATAGCACTCAAATCTTTAATATCACATAAAAAAAATCATTATTATTATCTTCTAAAACTTGAATACACATTTTCATGCATTTATAAATTGTTATAAATGCAACAATGATACCTTTTAAAGGGGTCACCCCTTACTATTATTACCAATATGAATTGACTTTTTTTAGCTCCTTAGGGAAAGAGCTTTTCAAGTTAATGGGGACTACTTAAATCATAGCACCTCCCACGATTCTTTAAATCAGGGTACTTGAGTAATATGGTTGTTTGTTCACCAGGGATAATGTTTTGAAGTGATCAATTCTCTTACCATGAGCAAAATACTCTTACAATACTTCATACCATACAACCATTCACAATCCCCTTTCCAAGCCCTCTAGAGAGTTTACCATCACACATACATTATCATAGTGAAAAATTTTCAAAGGTAGCAATCATCAACACCCTTCTCTAAGATAGAAACTTAGCCTTATGGTAGCTAGTCGTCAATTGCTTAATGCTAAAAAATGCATGAGTAAGTGAACTACTAAGCATCACTTAGATGTTCAATTCATTATGGGTGGTAAACTTCTTCTCAAATTATTATCTGATCAGGAAATATCTACACACCAAGAGTCCTTCTAAGTTGATGCATCCTTATTATCAACCCTACATCATCTTTAAAAGATTTAACAATGTTGTTTATCAATTGGAATTTCCACCACGGTGTTACATTCACCAATTTTTTTTATCTCATGCTGCTCAAAACTTTTTGACATAACACCACCTGACATTCAATCGAGCTTCCATCACACTCATAAGATTATCACTTTATTATGTAGCAAAAAACTATCCAAAAGGGTGGGAGCTAACAACTATATACTTAGCTCGATTGGGGACTAATAGTCAAAATATGAGAAAAATCTAACACTGACCATGATGATCAAGGTCATAACTAAAAAAGACATAGAGATTGTTTCAACTATAACTGATAGAAATCAAGCACACCACACCACAAGTCAGCTGCAAGCTTGGTCGAGGAAGAAGCCAGCATGGCATAAGGAATATCACAGAAAAAATGGATAACACTTTTATTAATTTTTAATTAATAAGTACAAAAAATGCTCTTAAGTTAAGATATTTTGATAGTATTATCCATATGTCAAATTCCTAGTGGCTGCTTAGAAAGGTAGATAAAAAGGTGTCTTATAAAATGATGGAATGAAAAATAAAAAAGGAAATAGTAAGGCATGTGCAAAATTTTCTATTGTCTTCTTCATCTTCCTCCCTCATTGATTCCCTCACTTGAAGCTTTTGGGCCAATCTCAATTAGTGGGCTATAAGCCACTAAGATGCAACTAACATGGCACAAAGATTTTCACATGAGAAATAGATAGAAATTCTATAATTTAATATTAGAAAAACACAAATGCTCTTAGGTTATTAGGATATTTTGAAAGTAGTGGCAGATTTTAAGGTCCTTGTGGCTACTTCAAAATGATTGTTAGATAGTTGTTTTGCTGGAATTGGTGCTCGTCCCAAAATAGACTAGTCATCATTTAACTTATCTTTAATAAGCTTGGCAAGTACGATAGATTGATCTAATGATGTAGGTTGATGAATGTGCACTTCTTTGTAAATACTAAAAGACTGATTAGAAAAAATATTATAAAAAGATTTCATCGTTGCTAATTATTAGATGTTAGACTTGCTCGAATTGAAGATGGTAATTAGCCACTATGGAGGTTTGAGTTAGTTTGTTCACCATGGAAATCATGGTATTTGAAGGTTCAAGGCAATTCCATAGCATGTATAAATGACTACCATGTTTGAAATTGATTTGTCTTGTAGAGTCACAGGAACCTGTTGTGCTATTGAGGTGAATGAAAGTTAATGTTAGCTTCTCTTCATTGGAAATTTAGTGGAATGAATCATTCTAGGAGGTTCTCTAAATCCATGGTTTGGGGCTGCCTATAATAAAATGAGGATTAAAAATTTTTATTATTTTAAACAGGTTTCCTCCAAAGTTGTTCATGGTTGAAGTTGTTGGTGTTTGGAAAATTTGTGAAAATATTAAATGTAAAGAAGATGATTGGTTATTAAAATCCAACATTTTAGTTCAAATTGAATATCAAGCTTATAAAATTTTCGCAATATATTGGAGCCTAGCCTAAAGTTTTAATTGAAGACCAATTCGAGCCTAGCCTAAAGTTTTAATGGAATAGCAATGAGGAATAGTGAATACTGTCACAATAAATTGGAGTAATATCTATAGGAATCACAAACTCTTAATAAATATATTGAATCAAACTTATAAATGTTGTAGCAATTGTCAAAATAAAATATTTAGTTATTAGGGCAAAATGAGCAATGGTGAACCTTTTTTTGTATTCCAACAAATAAGAGTTGCCAAAATAAAAATAAAAAAAAAACAATAACTACTTGTGGGTTCCAACCAATAGAATTGATGGCCCAATTGAAATTTGAATATGCATGAAGCATGCAATATCCTTTTTAAATAAATAGAACATGATTGAAAATTCCCTTAATGTATTAAATAATACATTAAAGAAGTAGTAGATGGCACTGTAATATCGAATGATGCATGGCTAACAAAGTTTATTCACGACAAAAGATAAATTAGGCCTTGTAATGGTAAGATATTAATTACTTGACCAATTAATAAAGTAATTTTACATTAGAGATGTATTGTAGTAGATGCTTCAATAAGGACACATTTGGTAAGAAGGGGGTTGGAAAGAGATGAATTTGATCATTTCATTCTTATGAAGGATTTTCTTGCATACTTTGGTTAACTTGTAAGATGCACTTCAAGAGTAAAAAAAAGCTCTATGTCAAAAAAGTGTGATAAGTCCTAAATTTTTTAATTGGAATCTTTGATGTAGGTTTTGTAATTGAGTTGAGTTAGTTGTTTAGTTGTTACTCGTAGAAAGGCTATCATCCATAGAAATGATAACGTAGATACGAGTATTCGCTGAGTGATGGATCATTAAGAAAAGTTCGATTGAGCTGCAAGAGAAGTCTTGTTATTCAAGAAAAATAGATTGAGTTACATACTTAGCCCTAACACATGCTTAATGCTACAAAGGACCTTTTTAAATAGACATACATAATATAAAATTTATAGATCCTTGAACTCTTTGAGCTGCTCCATGTAACTAGGGGTGTAAACGAGCCGAACACGAGCGAGCCATGCTCAGCTCGTGTTCGGCTCGTTTATATTTCGAGCTCAAAAATTGTGTTTGTGTTCGGCTCGTTTGCTTAACGAGCCGAACACGAGCTGTTCACGAACAAAGACTTCTTTTAACAACCCTAATAATGTAGTCATAAGACAATAAGAGTTTGAGCAAGATTTAAAAGTTATTATCTATATTAAAACATCATTTGAATCTAATTTAATAATTTTTTTTTATTTTCTTAATTAATATTTTAATTGATTATAAGTCTTTGTAGCCTTGTAGTCAATTAGATTTTTTTAAAATACATATATATATATGTGTGTGTGTGTGTGTATATATATATATATATATATATATAAACTTGATGAGTAGTATTTCGAGCCGAACACGGACGAACACATCTTAGTTCATGTTCGGCTCGTTAACTTATCGAACGAAATTAACGAGCCGAACACAAGCTTCTTAACGAGCCGAACACGAGCTGTTCGCGAACAACGAGCCGTTTTGACAGCCCTACATGTAACTAGTACCATCATGAGAGATATGCAAAAAAGTAATACAAATTTTCAATTGAATAACCTGAGAATGAAAAAGAAAAGCTATCATTAGCAACAAATGGATAATAGGAAGTTTGGCATCTAAGTTGAATATTTTGACATAATAAATTGTATACATTTAATGTGCCCTTGAACCACTAAGCAAGCTATATGGCATGTGATAGAACCATCTAAATTGCTTTTTGTTTTTTAACTTCATTTGCTTTTGAGTACTTTTATTTTGTTTTGACAACATGAGGGAGATGGCGAAGGATTTGTAAAGTCATTAAAGTGGTTGGTGGTGATGAACATTCAATTATGGAGAGTATAAAAGTATTATTTGAGACAAAATTATTTTTATTAGGCCTTAAACTTGATAAGTTGAAGGTGGGTTGGCAAGATGGAAATGTGTAAGTGAACCGAGTGTGACATTAGAAGATGAAAGTAAATAACTTATCATGTGAGATTCAACAATTTGAAATTGTATTGAGATATAGAATTTATTAGTGACAAATCATAGTATACTTTAGGTATAATAAGTAGACATTGGAGATAACTATGACAGTTTTGCAAGCTAAACACGAGAGGGGAATGCTCAACAAAGTTTTGCAAGCACTATATTAGCAAACTTACACAAGCATAAATGATGAGGTGAGGTGAGGTGAGGTGCAATCAAGATTACATAAGTGTTTGTAAGGTTCTATGAGGGGTTTGGGATAGTGCATCTTGAGTTCATCCTACTTGACTGAATCAAGAGAACTCAAAATATATGAAAATGTCATAATGGTTGTATTCTGAATTTCACACAAAAGTTATTTTATATTTATTTTTCTCTATATCAATTATTTATAAGGTTTAAAACATCATTTCAAATGGAATTCACTCTTAATCCATTTGTCTTTGCTTCAAAAAACATAAGTTCTTGAGTGGAAACTCATTGTTAGGAAAAATTATTCCATACGGATCGGACACCGCACGCAGCTTGCGTGCGGTGTCCGATCCAGACCGTAAATCACCGGATTTACGGTCCTGATGTATTTCGGTGGGTCCCACCTAAAATTTTTTATTTTTTTAAAAAAGAAACGGAAATAATCCTGGCCGTAGATCACCGTGATCTACGGCCAAGACCGAACACCGCAGACAGAGATGCATACGGTGTTCGTACGCAATAATCCCTCGATTGTTAGGGGGTGTTTGACCACAAGAAGGATTTAACATTAGTAGGATTTAGTAAATTTGGATTTACTAAATTCATTCCTTTGCTGGATTTATTAAATCCAAGTTTAACACGAATTGAAGGCAAAATTAGGACATTAAATCAGAAATTTCATAAATCCACGCCACTTGAGATTTTTTTTTTTAATATTTGGCTATATTTAGTAAATCTGATCCATAAATACTGTTAATATGGCGCTACCGAACATCCCCTTAGGAATCTTTTAAATATGACGATACAATTAATCTTATAAAAAGTTTTATTCTTAAAAAAAAAAAGATAAAAAAAAGAAATTACGTGACAACAAAGAGTGAAAACAGAATATAATAAGTTTTTCATATAAAAATAATATTATTCTTAAAAAAAATATAAATACTCGTGCTAAATCATCATTGATTTGTTAGACAATTAAAAATTTGATCTTCAAAATTTAAATAATTCATCTAGTTTAATGTTTTTCTTTTTAAGTAAAGAAACAGTCTCTTAATATTTCATCTATTTATTTCAGTATTTAATTTATCATTTTTTATATTTATTTAAAAATAAATTTGGGAAGAAATAGCAATTTAGCGATATATATATGTAAATATTGCCCCAAAAATTTGATAATTAAAAAGGTTTTTCCTATTAACTAGGGTTGTCAAAAAAGCTCGTGATTCACGAACAATTCATGTTCAGCTTGCTAAATCAAATGTTTGTTCGTTCATGCTCGGCTCGTTTTGACTAAAATTAATTAAATAATAATATTTATCTATATTAATACTATATTTTATTATTTTTAAAAAATCATTTATGTGATATAACNAAAAAATATAAATACTCGTGCTAAATCATCATTGATTTGTTAGACAATTAAAAATTTGATCTTCAAAATTTAAATAATTCATCTAGTCGAAGTAAAATAAATATTTAATGTTTTTCTTTTTAAGTAAAGAAACAGTCTCTTAATATTTCATCTACTTATTTCAATATTTAATTTATCTTTTTTTATATTTATTTTAAAATAAATTTGGGAAGAAGTATAGCAATTTAGCGATATATATATATATGTAATATTGCCCCAAAAATTTGATATTTAAAAAGGTTTTTCCTATTAACTAGGGTTGTCAAAAAAGCTCGTGATTCACGAACAACTCATGTTCAGCTTGCTAAATCAAATGTTTGTTTGTTCATGTTCGGCTCGTTTTGACTAAAATTAATTAAATAATAATATTTATCTATATTAATACTATATTTTATTATTTTTAAAAAATCATTTATGTGATATAACTGTAAAAAAATATAATTTTTAGTGTTCAATATATAGATTGGATTGGGAAGCATATAATCACTCATAAAATCTTTATCCAGTGATCCTTTTCCCCCATTCCGCATATAGCCCCACATATTTAGCAAGAAGGTGACAGATATGTAAATACATGAGAATTGTATGGTATATATGTAAATGCTCCAAAATTTAAACTTATATTTCACGAATAATTTTGAATAGAAATAATTGCACAAAAATAAAGTTTGTATTTTTATTTCAGAGAGATCCGCTTGAACTTGCTCTCATCACTGATCCCTTTTGTATTTTTATTTCAGAGAGCTCCTCTTCAACTTGCTCTCTCATCACAAATCCCACAAGCTGACGAATGTGAGATCATCTTTTTGAAGTAGCCAGCAACTCTAGGGCCCCCCCTCGCCCTTCTTTTAATCCATTCAACCTGTTGAATAAAGAAAGTATAGAAAGTATGGTAGGGCTACCAGACTTCCGGTCAGCGAAGCCGGCAACCGTTTTTCTTTGCTTCTAGGGTTTTCATTCCTCCATCTGTCTTCATCGATTGAGTTTATTGTCTGCGGAATTGTTGCATAAAGTTAATGTTTTTTTGATCGGCGAGTAGGGCTTTTTGGTTGCCGTTTCCCTTCGTATCGTGTTCGTGCGGTTGTGGGCTTCTGTAGTTCTTTTTTTCTAAAAAAAAAAATTATTTCATTTGATAATTAAAGGGGGAGTTGTATTACGTGTGCTGTTTCCTGATCGAATTATATAATTTCTTTTGGCGTTTTTTTATTGAATGCTTTTTTTGACTCATATTCCGTTGCTGAATTTTCCGTTTTTTTTATTTTGGCTCTATTTGGTGGATAGTCTAGTGAATTTGATGTCTTGTGTAGCTTTTGTTGAAGAAAGATTATAGAAAAAGAGCTTTTTTTAGGGTTCTCTCCGAGTATTTGGTTTTAGTCGGCGAATTCAATTGCGAAATTGATAGTTTTGTTTGGTTTTGTTTTTCCGTTCGGTTTTTAAGATATATTTTCCTTGGAGCTATTTTGATTGGGTTGGCTCTGCAATATGGATTCAAAGAGAGAGGATAAGTCTGAAGCTGAGATGAAGCAGTCGAAATTGAAGGGGTTCGGGAGCTATAGTGGCAATGATATGTACTTTAGGGCAGATAAAATTGATCTCAAGAGCTTGGATATTCAGCTGGAGAAGCGGCTGAACAAGGCCTGGAGTAAGGATAAGATTGAGAACTCTAAGGAGGAATGGGAGATTGATTTGTCTAAACTTGAAATTCGGTATGAGGTGGCTCGAGGAACTTACGGTACTGTTTACAGGGGCGTTTATGATGGTCAAGACGTTGCAGGTACTTAACCTCATTTTCTTTATGTTTTGTTACTGTAGAACTGATTGATTGATAGTTGTTTGTTATGCACGTTGCCATGCTGCTGCGGCAGTTCTATTTTTAATTGACCGATTCATTCAATCGTCGTTCATTTGAAGTTTTTACATGATTTCAACCTAGAAAATCTATAGTTTTAATATAATTTCTTATGGAGTTTGGACCTGATGAATTTGCACAACATATGCATAATTGGCATGATTATAATCAGTGGAAGTTTGCTGTTAATTATGACAGTTTTAAGCCCATTATTGCTGAGTTAAAAGAATCATTATTAGTTGCTGACTTTATCCTAACTATTGGGGGTCAACCCATCATGTATTTACATTTTTTATTCATTTTTGGTGAGTTAAAAGAAGCATTCCACATCACCTTGAGTTTGCTTGTCCACTTGCCTTCCTAACTCTCTCTAATCATAATTTTATGAAGTTTTTTAATACATATATTTTCTATCCTTCATCGCACATGTCCAAACTTCCCAAGTTTATTTTTATTGGCCTTTATTTAATAGTTCATTCGAACATTTTCTCTAATATAATCATTTTTTTTATCTACAAATTCTAGTTTTTGCCACACACCTATCTTTAAAATCAGTTTATGTTGATCATTGGTATAAACTTATGATAATTGAAAATTCTTTATTAGCCGCACAATTACTTATAATACTAATCAGCATTCCATCATACATATATTTAGTAATGTCAACATATCTTAGATGCACAATTTAACTTAAAGCCCACAATTACTTCTTATAATACTCGATCAGATGCCTTCTCAAGATCAAAAGCCAAAAAAAAAAAAAATGAAGAATATTTTTCTTTGTTCACTTCTCCATTAATTGTCTTAATGTGAAACTTGTTTTTATCATTTATGAAACCAAATTAGTTATATGAAATTGATATAATTTTTCTAAGGTGATAGTCTTTTAATTTTTCTTTCCTGCCTCTATTGTATGAATAGTGAGTTTAATTTCTCTATAGTTAGCATCTTCTTAAACATTATTATTGGTCTTAAATATTGACACTAAGGTGCGTCTTTTTTGGATAAATCTATAATGTACATCACTATAATGTTTGTTATGATCTTCAAAAATCTGTTCTTTATTAAATTTCTCATTTAGAAATTTCTCAAATTAACAAATTTATCTTTTTTATGTTTTTGTAATTTTTTTAATCATTTCACTTGATTGAATTCCTTAGATCCCTTATCATAGTTATTCTATATAGCTCATTTCTTCCTTTAGTACTAACCTAATATATGTCAAAAGTTATTGCTTTTGCTTTACAGACTACCGTTTTGCAATACTTCTCGTTTTCTTATAATCACTATAATTCTTTGTATTATTTAATTATTGCCAACTTTTTAAAATGCATTTCTTTTTCTTAATAATCTCTTGTACTTCCTCGCTCGACCACCTAGTCTACTTATATATCTATGATTTATTGTTGGCCTCTCCTAAAATTTTTATAGCAATCCTATTAATAGAATTAACCATTTTGCCCACATCATATTAGAATCAACTAATGAATTCTAGGTTACCTAATTTAGCAACATATATTGAAAGATTAATAATTTTTAGCCTTTTGAATTTCACCATCTTATAGTAGAGCTGTAATTCTTTTTTATTTTTTTCTTTATACTTTTAAAATGTAAATTCATAAGTACTATTATGTATTGTATGGTCAAGTTTTCTCTTAGAATCACCTTACAGTCTTTGCAATTATACTTTTTCTTTCTTTCTAATCAAGAACTAATTTATTTGTTATTTGTTGACTCTCCTTTTGCAAGTAAGTGGGTGTTCTTCTTATTTATTAATTGTTTTTTATGTTGCAAAAACATATATTATTGTGAAATCAATTGTAATTGCTTTTATTGTATTTATATACGTCGTATTCCATTAGCATCATGTATTCTTTTATCCATTTTACAAAAATCTATAAGTCCATTTATATCACCTCTAATAGCCTTTTTTTCCCAGTAGATAGCAATTCATCAGTTTGTTTCCAAAATTGATTTTTTTAACACCCCATTAGTTTAGTGACATGCTTATGCTATAAACTTAAATTAAATTATCAAATTACTAAATTTATTATTTTATAAATAACTTTTCTATTTATTTAAATCTAAATATGAATGAACAGTTTGTTTATTTATTTTAATTTCTTAGCAGTTATTTCTATGAAACTGATCCATCTTTTAAAAGATTGCATAAACATTAAAGCCCTGAGCCTAAATCACCTTTGTCTTTCATGGTGTCTCCATCTTTATATCTCCACTGATTGTGCTAGAGACTTTTTTTCTACTTCTTATTTCTTTTATTTGCTCGCTGATTGCCTTCATTGAAGCATCATTGAATTTTCATTTTGAGGCATTTTTAATTATATATATGAATCTCAATTTAACTTCCTAGTTAGAATATGAATCACATGGTTATTGGATTTGGAATATTTGTAATTAATCTTGTTTTGTATTATATTAATTTTTTATCATATTTTTTTATTTACAAAATACTGAAAAGATTGATTTCATATACATATATACATATATATACATATATATGGACTCGAATTATGTCGTCATTAAAAATTTTGATCTTTTGTTTTTGAAACTTTTTCTCTCTCCTAAATTACTATTTTTACCGTCATTTTGCTTGACATCTCAATAATTCTTAATCCTCAAATCATTTTTCCATTAATATAAGACATTGGATCTATTGTGGAAAACTCTATTTTGCATGAAAATTGTAGGTTGTTGGTTGATGGCTCTTTAGATTAACTTTTAAGTTTTGTTCAATCATGAGAATTTCATCATCAATAATCGCTGTAACTTTTCAGGGTGACTCATGCAACCACATTTTTCATAAAATTGTGTGCTTCCCTTCGTTATGGAATTTTTAATATCATTAATAAAACGGCCGTTAGAGTTTGTATTTTTAAATTAGGTCATAGTAATTATTGCATTAGAGATTTTTCTTTTTTTTGTTCTTGTCAATTAGTAACACTACGCTACTAAAAAATGAATTAAGATTTATACATCTTAAGGGATTCTAATGTTAATGGGTAAATTAAGAGAAAAGTAATTGCAGCATAATTCTCCTCTTGCGTCCATAATTATTTTATGGATTTTGAGTACGTAGTTGCCTGAAGATTATTTGTATAATTTTGACAGGCTAATATTCTGTCAATAATGTTATCCATATACAAATTGTTTGTAATACTTATCAGCTAGGCATGGTATTCAGAATGATGTGATTTTGAGAAATGGGTTTAATGGTCCACTGTAAGACGCAAGGTCTTATGAACATGTAATAGAAATTAAGGACCTGGATTAAGGTGATTAAGCAAAAAAATATTCACTTTAAATTGTACTATGCAAATATAATGGAATTTAGTGTCTTGATTTGGCAACAAATCACTATGTAGTCTGCACATGATTAGCTTTATGTTTTGGCTAAATTATGGTTTCACACCTAGATTAAAATGAGATATGTGAGAGAATATGACCAAAGATGAAGTTTTTTTTAAGGTATTATTATCAATAATTCTTATAGTGTCCGTTTACATTTACACGAGTACTATAGCAATGAAACCGTAGGCTATACGGGAAAATGGAATTAAAAAAATTGCACTTTGACCTTTTCCCCTTTTACAACTAATATTATAAAAACAAGATTCTGGAATATGATGTAATGATGGCTGGATTTCATGATGAAGTTGTACTAGATTATTTTTTAGAAATATGAGTCTGTAGGAAAGTAAAAGAAAGTAAGAAAGATACAAGAATTATGAAGATTTTGCAGTTTTCCGTGAGAAAAATTCCATATGAAAGATTTACATTGATTGAATGTGTCCACCCTTTTTCTTTTCTAGTTCTTATATTAATTGCGAGATACTCCTGTATTTTTAAGTTATGGTCAACCCGTTAAGGATTAATTAAGAGGTTTCTTTACTTTGAACCAATAGTCTAATCACCTCTTTTTTTTTTTTTAATGCGAGTATGTGTGTGTTGCAGTCTATTTATGGGTATGAATTGTTTACTAACTTCTTTCATGTGTTGGGAGAAATTATACTTGATTTTTATAGTTACCTATTTGATTGCAAATGGTAAAAAATTATATCAACAATGGTTTGTTGTTTTTTTTGCTTTGAAACTGAAGTTATTAATCATGGATAGATCTTTTTAAAATTTTAGAGGAAAAGGTTATTTTTTTCCTTTAAATTTTAAGCTGATTCCAGAAGAAAATTTGATGATAAACATCAAGTAAAAGTTCTTGATTTGTATCTTAGAAGTCAAAGAGGGATAGTAAGAAGCTAAGCTATAAATGATAATCCTATTTCATATGTTATTTAAGAGAGTCAAATAGAAAATCTCAAGTTAAACCAAATGTGTAATAAAATTAAGAATTAAAATGACTTTTATTGAAGTCATTCAAGAGTTTATAGGCAGATCGTTTATAATGAGATTGGTGGTGTAGTAAGGTGGATAAAAGATTTGCAAGGATGGTAGTTTAGGAATATGAAAATGAGATATTAAGTAGTCAAAGCAAATAAGATGACATCCACTAATTTTGATCAATGAGTTGTATCAAGAGTTAAAATGGATGGATTAAAGATGAAGATATCTAAATAAAAAAATAAAAACATTATTTGTTGGTAAATGTATAGAGTTTTAAAGAAGAATTTGTAAAGTAGAGTTAAATAAAAAAATAAGTATTGTGTTTGTAAAAATTGAATTTGATTTAACTTTAAATTAGTTGTTAGAAAGATAATTTTGATGAGAATCCAATTGAGATTGCATTTACTATGAGGTATGTTTAGGCAATTCAAAGATGGAATATTAGACTGATGGGGGAATTTTCTGAAGATAAGCAACTTAAATATATTTGAATACATGATATGAATTTATACTTAAACGTGAAATAAATAATTGTTGGTTTGGAAGATCAAGTGATGATTATGTGTGGTAAGTTTAAGTGAATATGTAGATCAAGGCATAACTTGTGTTAATGTTAATTGAAATGAAGTGCCTCAAGGGTTATGAGATTAAGTAATATTACATAGACTTGGGAAAAAAATTATAGAATTGCAAGTATATTGACTATGCTATAACAGGATCAAGTGTTGGGCCATAAAGAAGTTTAGTTGTGATATAAATGAGTTTAATTGATTATTAGTGATTGGCAAACTGGGCTGGTATAAATGAGAATGTAAAAATAATATATTGACATAAATGTGCACAGTATATTCTAAATGCCATCCTCTTTTGCCGTCCACTGTGGATTATCTAGTTATAGATTTGCATTCAATCACAACTGATGATCAAGTTTTGGTTGCTTTTGCTTCAGCACACTCTTGGAGTTGCAGGCAATTGTACTTTTAACTGCAAAGCCTTGGTTGTGCTTTATTCATAATTTCAAGCTATTGGAGTAGTTGATTTAACCAAGTGATTCTAGTCCAAATGGTATCAGAGTAATTCATGATTTTGTATCATCGGTGATATCTTTGGCTGTCTCAAAGGAGAGAATAACAAAGGATTATCAAGCGAATATGATAATAATTATATTGTCTCTTGTGTCCACGATGGAAGGGTGTGTCATACAACTGCATTTGATCACAATTGATGATCGAGTCAGGGTCGTGTAGATTCTCTATGCTTGTGGGTTTGCAGGTGGCTGGACCTTTGGCTTTAAAGCCCTTGTTGCGCCTACTTCTTCACTTTTGGGATTGGAAGATTTACATACATACCACTCATTTCTCGAACTAACACCTAAACTTCAATTTTCACATGCATGCCACATTAACTGTGTATTAAAAAGTGTATTTAACTTTTTTAAAGTTAAATGGTGGTATTTTTAATATGATATGAAAGATTTGGGTGTATAAGTCTAGCAAGTTTAGATGTTAAATAGGTAAATACATAGGAATTGGGTGGTGTGTATGTAAACACGCCTTTGGGATTTGGGTGTATCCTACATCATTTTGTGGTAAAGTTGGGAATGAAATTCTGAGAAAATGACTTTATTATTTAGCCTTTAGTGAACAGAAATTTTTTAATGTAACTGGTGTTTTGGGTGTATTCAATTGATTGACGAAGATGCAATGATAAGAATATAATTGTATTTTGGGCATTTTCAATTGATGGAAGAAGATGCATTGATAAGAAGAAGTGATAGAATCAATGTGGCGTGTTCAAAAGAAAACGGTGTAATTAATGATAACATGGTTAAAATTTTTGCCAAAGTTGTCTTCAATAGATTTAACACCATGTAGCAATGAATCAGAATTGATAGAAAATTCATTGAGCGGACACTAAACATTTTGCATTAGGCTAATAATGAAGAGATTATTTGAACCCACGAAAATTAATGTAGTGCTTTAAAATAACAAAAACCGGCTCGTCTACCTGGAGAGCCTAATTCCATTGATCATGGTAGACGAGTCTAATCACATGGATCATGACCTGCCTCATACAGCTTCAGTTTAGCCTAGCATGGTCTCTGTCATTTCCTAGTCCTCCTTATTACTTACAAATGAAAATTTCATTGTAAGCATCTAACCAAAGTTGGAAATTGATATTTTGTTGCATAAACATTTTTGGCTTAGTTGGTCTAAATCATTTTAAATAATTTTTCACTATTGATCGGTATTTATTTTCCAACAAAAGTTTGACTCGGATCATTCCGTTCGTCCTATTGTAGTGAAGCTATTGGACTGGGGGGAAGATGGCTATGCCACCGAAGCTGAAACAGTTGCTCTCAGGGCATCGTTTGAGAAAGAGGTTGCTGTGTGGCATAAGCTTAACCATTCAAATGTTACAAAAGTAAGCTTTCTTATGGACGTATCTAAATTGGCATAAGATATCCTTTAAATAAGCCATATGAACGTTAATAAGACTTTTCAAAACCTGGTTGTAATATTTTGTTTTTATTTTTGGTTTTTCCTCCATCATTTTAACATAAGATATCCTTTAAATAAGCCCTTATTTTATTCACAATCCAAATGATCATTTCTCTTTGCTTTAGTTTGTTGGTGCATCTATGGGAACTAGCGAGCTCAAAATCCCTCAAAAAAAATCACCCAACAGCGGCGAAAATTCCCTCCCTGCTCGAGCCTGCTGTGTTGTTGTAGAGTATCTTGCCGGGGGAACTTTGAAGACATTCTTGATTAAAAACAGCCGAAAGAAGCTTGCCTACAAAGCTGTAATCCAATTAGCATTAGATTTATCCAGAGGGTGAGCGCTCTATTATTCTAAATATTGCACTTATAATGTGATATCTTAAAGGGTAAAGTGTCAAAATAGTCCCTTGACCATTTACACAGTCATTTGAGTCTATAAAAGTGTCAAATTAGTCTCTGAACTCCTTAAATTGGGGTTAAAATAATCCTACATTAAGATTATTTCAGCCCATATTAAAAGACTCTAAAGACTAAATGACACTCTGCAAAGATTTAAGGGACAATTTTGACACTTCTCTCAAACTTAAATGATAATCTTCAGCATAACTATTTGACTTGTAGGTTGAGTTATCTGCATTCACAGAAGATAGTTCATCGCGATGTCAAAACTGAAAATATGTTGTTGGACACCCAAAGAAACCTTAAAATTGCGGATTTTGGCGTCGCTCGTGTCGAGGCACAAAACCCCAAGGATATGACCGGTGAGACCGGTACCCTCGGCTACATGGCTCCGGAGGTGTGCATTTGCTAAGTTTGTTCTGCAAGCTTTGTTCCACAAGCCTCTCCTTACTTTAAGCCTTCTTAATGAATATTTATGAAATTTCTATTGTGTAGGTCCTTGATGGTAAACCCTACAATAGAAAATGTGATGTATACAGCTTCGGCATATGTTTGTGGGAGATTTACTGCTGTGACATGCCATATCCTAATTTAAGCTTTGTTGAAATCTCTTCCGCCGTTGTTAGGCAGGTTAGTCTTCAAATTTTCTCTACCAAATATTTCCATTTACTCAAAACACTTCAAAATAAATTTATGCATATGACCTTCTCTTGCGCAAATCTTACCATTATTGCTCAATATGTCAAATTAGCACTTGAGATCATCATTTAGATTTTTGAATAAAAATATATTTAGAAACAAATGATATATTTATAATCTGTGACATTTACATAAAAATATTTACAGATCGAATGCCTTTACTTTTTGTATCATAAATTTCACCATCATGACTTTTAAAAAGTGAAATACACCTTGTCATGTATTAGATATGTCAAAATTGAAGTTCAGGTTGTAGATATATAAATGCATAGGAACTGAGTGGCATCCATATAAATCTTCCATAAAATTTGGTCAAACAGAACTTGAGACCGGAGATCCCTCGCTGCTGCCCGAGTGCATTGGCGAACATTATGCGAAGATGTTGGGACCCAAATCCTGATAAGAGGCCCGAAATGGACGAGGTTGTAAAGCTTTTGGAGGCAATCGACACGAGCAAAGGAGGCGGTATGATTCCCGACGACCAAGTTACCAAATGCTTATGCTTCTTATTTCCAACCCGAGGCCCTTAACCTGTTCTTCACCTTAACAAACATGTTTTTCTCTTCTTCCTCTGCCCCTCCATTTTTTTCCTTTTTTTGTGTGTACATTAGATTTTCTTTTAATGAATGTTGACAATTTTTTCAGTCTTATACGATATCTTTGTCCTTCTCTTGTCTTCTTTGTTTTAAATATTGCTCCTTGTCTTCTTGATATTCTTTATTGAAGGTGATTATGGTTACTTTTACATGCATGTTGTTGTTAAACTCAATTTTTGTCATTAATGAACTTTATGATCTATATATATAGTTGCTTTGAGATGTGTTTAATACATGATTAATTAATCATATTGATGGTCATAAAGTTCTTTATGATTAAATTTGGGTGAGGAAATATTAAACTAAAATTTGATTATTTATTTATTTATTTAAAAAAGGATTTAAAATAAATCATCATCGCTCTTCTTATAGGACATTTACATACATACATACCCCACAGTTACTATGTATTTACATATCTAGCACCTATACTTTGACTTTTTTACATTTATACCATCTAAATATCTTTTATATCACATAAAAAATACCACCATTTTAACTTTTAAGTGAGATATGACTTTTCAAGCATGCAAAAATTGAAGTTTAGGTGTAAGATATGTAATGCATAAGAATTGAATGGCATGTATGTAAATCTTCCATTTCTTATTCTCGGTTTTAAATGATGATAGAGGTAATTTGTCAGTATACTCTTTTGTGTAAAACTGCACTGTATCATATAAAAATGGGTATTTTAGGTTAGAAAACATAGTCTTAGTGATATTTTTGATGTAATGTTAAAGAGTTAGGTGCTTTGCAAAAATGTTAGATATGTAAATATATATAAATTTTGTGGTGTCTATGTGAAATCTCCCTCATTGCAGGATTTGTTCTTGATTGCATCCTAACTAGGGCTGTAAACGAGCCGAGCTTGAGCGAGCTCAGGCCTTGGCTCGTGTTCGACTCGTTCAAAATCGGCTCGTGTTTGAAACCAGCTTGTGAACAGTGTGTTCGTGTTAAGCTCGATTTAAATATTCGTGTTCGTGTTTGACTCGTGTTCAACTCAAAATTCGCTCGTTTACATTAAACTGAAAAAATAGATATAGAGTGATGAATTTGAATCTGGGCCAAATGTATGCAAAACAAGACGTTTAATCATATTACCACATTGACAGTTATGATTTAAATTTAGATATAAATATATATAATATATTATCATATAAATACTTATATAATTTTTTTTTTTCAAACTAAAACAAGCCGAACACGAGCGAACAAAGTGTTGTTCGTGTTTGACTTGTATATAATTCGAGCTTTAAAAAAGTTGTTCGTGTTCGGCTCGCTTACTTAACGAACGAGTTCAACATGAGCTATTTAGCAAGCCGAACACAAACTGTTCACGAACAACTAGTTTTTTGGACGGCGCTAATCTTAACATGTCAAAAATGCTGACTCATTTAAATTAAGAGCTCATCGTTGAAGAAAATAAAGGAAAGAGAAGGAAATTAAGGAAGTGGCATGCCACTTGCGCCATTTGTCACCATTTTTATGGGCATTTACATATATACCAGTTTAGCTTACTTATTTACATATCTAACGCCAAACTTTTATTTTTTTTACATTTGTACCAACCAAATCCTTTATATTACACAAAAAAATACCAAAAAAAAAACTTTTAAAAATTTAAATACAGCTTTTCATGCTTGGGTAAGGTGATATGTACGTAAAAGTTGAGGTTTAGGTGTTAAATTTGTAAATAGATAGGAGCTGAGTGGTTTTTATGTAAATCTTCATTTGTGGAAGTATTTTATTATGTTTATCGGACCGCTATAATATCTGTTAATCTTCAAATCTTTTGTTTTTACATATTTACCACCTAAATTTTCAAATTTACACAATAACTCCAATATCACTCGAAAAATATCACTATTACAAACTTTTAAATGTGAAATAATACACCTTTTTTCATATATAAATATCAAATTTCAGTGTGTGGTATGAAAAATCAAACAGGTATCATATTGCATTTAAAAGGAGTTAGAGATCTACGTGATTGTTTTAAAAATATGAATCTATAAATACAGTTGCATTAGTAACAAACTAATGAATACGATCGAACTCAGTGATCTTAATATCATTAATAATAAAAAAATATTTTATTTTTAATATTGCATTAGTAAAAGAAAAGTCGAGGAGACTTTAAAGAAAGCCAGGGTGAAAATGACGTCCTAATTGAAATGTGGAAATATTTAAGAGATTTGGACATGTTTTTGCTTACTAAACTCCTTGAGTTATTTTAAAAACTAAAAAGATGTCTGCGGAGGGGAGGAAGAGTATTTTGATTCCATTTTTAAGAATAAAGGTGATGCAAAACAGTGTACAAATTATATAGGAACTAAGTTGATGCGTCATACTTTGAAATTATGGGAGAGGGTAATTGAACATGGGTTAAGGCATGATACAAAGATTTCTCATAATCAGTTTGAATTTATGTTAGACGGGTATAATATGGAAGCTATACATTTATTGGCAGGTTTGATGGAGAAGTATGGAGAGAACAAGGAGGATTTATGCATGATTTTTATTGATTTAGAAAAAGCTTACGATAAGATCTCATGAGAAGTCCTTTGGAAAGTTCTAAAGAAGAAATTTGTTGATATGACTTTTATTTAAGTCATTAAATATATGTATATTAGAGTTATTATTTGTGTTTGAACAGAAGGAGGATTGACCAAGTATTTTAGTTAAATTACATCACGTATCAGTTTTAAACCCATATCCTTTTGCTTAGTTATGGATGCTCTTACTGGACATTTACGGGAGGATGTACCTTGGTGAATGTTTTTCGCTGATGATATCCTTCTTGTGGATATGTTAGAGAAAGAGTTAATGAATTACTTGAATTATGGATGTCTATATTGGAGCCTAAATGCATACGTTTGAGTGGATCTAAAACTGAATACAGGGAATGTAATTTTTATAGTAGTAGCTCTAGTGGCATAGTTGTAACTATGAGTGATCAAATTGTTAAAAGGTGTGGATGCGTAAGATATCTCGGGTCTATTTTTCAAAATGATGATGATATAGATGGGGTTGTTATTAGTCAAATTTAAGTTGGTTGGTTGATGTGGAGAAATGAATCAGGTCTATTGTGTGATAGAGCATTACTGCTTAAATTGAAAGGAAAATTTTATAAGATGGTGGTGAAACCTGCAATGCACTATGGTGTTGAATGGTGGCATTTAAAAGAGAAGCATTAAACAAAGTTAAGTGTTGCTCAGATGAGAATGCTTAGGTGGATGAGTAACTTGGCACTTAGAGACAATACAGGAAATGAATATATTCATGATTGGGTTAGTGTAGTTTTACGGACGTACAAGAATAGAGAGAGTTGTCTTAGATGGTTTGCTCACATTAAATGTGAACAATCTGATGATCCGGTTAGGAGAGTAAATATTTTAAATTCGACTTATGTTAAAAAAGACAGAGATAAACTTAAAAGACTTGGGCATCTTGTATAAAAAATCATCTTAATTTATTAGAATTAAAAGAAAATATGACACACAATAGGATGCAATGGAGAAAAAGGAGTCATTTAGTCAACAACCCCACATAGTGGGATAAAGGCTTGTTGTTGTTATTTTATAAATACATAATTCTTTGTAATGCATATTGTTGTAAAGGAAAAACTATTGGGCCATACCCAGTTGAAGAGATTCATTATAAACTGAAGATTACAATTACATTCCCTCCTCCCACAGCCGGTAAAGGACTTCACACTCTTTAGAGCTACAACGTCGATGTGTGGATGAACTTGTTGTAAGAAGCAAACAATGAACAACGGTGATTGGTGATCGATGATGATCGATGACAGTCGACGAGTGAAGCTTGATGACTGTGAACGACCGGTGGTCAGCGGCGAACGACGACGAGATGATGTTGTATATCAGCTCCTTCTCTAAGCTTCAAACTTTTCTTCTGACTTCAAGCTCTTTCCCCTCATGAGTGGGGTGTGTTCTATTTGTAAAGTCTCAATTGCAATTAATAAATGAATATGAATCACTCTGATCAGATGGCCCAAAGAGATTCCCTCGATCATATTTCGTTTAATGAATATTTGAGTGTTTTAAGGATATCAAAATTGAGCGATATTGGGCTCGTTGAATTCGTCATGTCAAGACGCTCGATTGAATACAAGCTAATCAGATTCGACATCCGTTTGACCTTTCAAGTATGCTCACAAAGCTTTAAAAATGGTTTAATGACTTGATCTGAGCTTGATTTGACTCAAATTGGACAAATTTTGGCATCATTTGGTCCATCTCGTCGAGTCAGCCAGTTTGACTATAATTTTGCTAGAATCATATTTATGAATGCCTTTTCATCAAAATTTGAACATTTCTTATTCTAAAAATTATCTCGAGATTCATCTAAAATAATGAGAATTTATTGATAACACATTAATTACAACATATTCCCATCTCTTACTGCTTGCTTTGACCTTCTATAATAATTTTTTCCAATCCAAGTCACAAATATAACTTTTTTTCCGTTCACGATGCTCTTTTAATTTCAAATATCATATTGGAATATGAGCTTGCTAAAGTATTATTCATCTAAGTTGACAATGTTGATGTGCTGACAACTAATATCAATATATTCTTTGATTAGTGACTCAAATATTTATCATAGGTATTGATGCCATGACTCCATATTTGCCGATTAATCCAAAATTTAAGAACTAATTTGATATCTTCTTCTAAGAAGCTTTGTTGTCTTTGTACTATGGCTCTTAAGAGACGTAATAATTTCACCTCCATGAAAATTTCTCTTCACTTTGGTAACATTTACCACTAATAAATTATTAAGATATATATATTTTTATTTAAAGGAATGGTCGTAGGCTGTTACAAGAGCGTACAACACCCATAACGTGTCTAACAATTTGTGTATTATCTTTCTTAAGGCTAACGGTGCCAGAGGGGATTCAAACCCCTGACTTGACTTGAAGGGTATATCTATATGTATACTCTTCAAACGTAGGATCATAAATCTTTTAGAATGAATTACAAAATAATTAATGCATGTATGAAAGAGTGGAGGCAATCAATGTATACCATCTGTCAAAACACCTAACCATCAGGCCACGTCAACTGCACACCCAAATTTAACAAACTTAAACACAGAGTATTCTAAAAGAGCATATTTAACACATTCTTTAATTAATTTTTAGTAAAATTCATCATTAACTTGATTCTTTCGGAATTTATTCAAGAATTATATACCTTTCATTCATATTAGTGCTTAAACACTACATCATTCAAATTAAACATCTATTTTGCATTTTGATGCAATTTTTGTATGAGGATAATGAAGAATTCCTTGCAAAATTATGCGTTATATTCGCATAATATGTAATAATACTGTTTAAGAAAGACTAAAAAGTACATATACTTACAAATAAATAAATAAATAAATAAATTTCACTCTCATATTCTTAATAAATTTCAAGCCTAAACTTATACATGTCAAATTCGAAAATATCTTTTTGACTAATTATATTTAATTTTTAAAATTTAAAATTTAGATGTATTGTTTAATTCCATAATCCGTATACAATGTATCCGCATACTCACACCAGAGCGAGCCAGCCAATGCATCCCGCGTTAAAGCCTTCCGCAGCCGAAACGACGCTCGAAGTCGCGCCATTGGCGACCTGTCTTCATCTCCCTCGAATGGGTTTTGGGTCGAAGGATCCATCTGCGGCGATGCTGGATTTTCTCCGGCAAGTCGGTGGCTGCGCGGTGGTGGACGGGGGGCTGGCAACGGAGCTCGAGGCACATGGCGCCGACCTCAACGATCCTCTATGGAGCGCCAAGTGTCTTGTCAGCTCTCCCGAACTCATCCGCAAGGCATGACTCTCTTCCACCATGTTTTCTTCTAATCGCTTGCTCTCTAGTTGTTTTATTAAAATTGTGAACATGAGCATATTCTAGGTAACCTTGTTTGATTAGAGTTGTCTAATTGTGTCTATTTGTGTGGGACTATGGAAATATTCGAAGTAATCTGTGTAATTGTTGAGTTTGTGGCTACTCTCTGATATCTTTTTTCCTCTTGTAATGAAGGGAAATCTTCCTTTAGTTTATAAGCTGAAAATGGACTTGGTAGATGGTGGACTGAAAAGCGGTTTTGTGTTATATGATTTCATAATTAGTGCTGAAGTTGATCTTCTTGTAACCCGTCACACAAGACTGCTGGCTGTTTCGTGTTTTCATTCTCGTATTAGGGCTAGAATTAGCATCTTATAACCTAGTGAAATGAAATGCAGGCTCCGAAATGATCAAATAAATCAATTTATCATCTAGTTTCAATACTGAGGCAGATCATCAGGTAGTTGATACCGGAGTTAACTAAAACTACGACACACAATTTTATTGATGTCTTTCAAATATAAGGATGACGCGACAACAAGAATGACTGAATACAGATAATGATAGATAACAATGCAAATTGCAGAAATAAAAGACAAATGTAAATAATAGAAGACAGAAGAAACACTCTCGAGTGGGTGCGGTCGATCCGTTGAGTGGCAGATGTTGCGGGAATAACGTTAGGGTCCGACAAGTCCATGGAAAGCGCAAAATCGACACTCGGGGACGGTGGAGGTCTTTCGACAGGGATCTACTGGTTGTAGGATGAGCACTGGGTGACTAGCGGTCAGTCTGCACCGGGGAGCAAGACTAGAGGCCAGTGGTCTGTCGGGGCACTGGTTGGAGCTACGAACTGCTGGAGCGAGTGGGGAAGAGGGCCAGCAGTCTGTTTGTGCAAAAGTAGCGGCACCGGCGGGACTGAAGAGCGACAGGGGGAGCAGGGAAGGGAGCGAGCAGCCTGTCTATGCGGGAATGGGGGATCAGTGGGACCCGCGACCTTCTAAGAAGAGCAAGCGAGGTCGGCTTACCCGGGGCCACATCGTCAGCTGAGACGGCAGTTGGAAATAGGGAAGGAATTGATCTGAGAGCACCGCTCCTCGTCGGATACAACCCTCGGAGAGGGAACATCTTGGCGGCACACCTGAAATCAAAGATGGATCAAAACTGCTTAGTAATCAGCACTTGCAATTATAAATAAGATGGGAGCAGATGTTAGACTAGGTAAGTAGAAAATAGACAAGGATTAAAGACAGTGGAAAGGAAAAGGCAAGAATTTGAAATGTTGTCCAAAAAGGAAGGAAAGGATTAGGCAGAGATACATTAATAAAGGAGAAGAGGGGCAAAAGCTTCTGCCCCAATTGGCTCAATCCAACAGGAAAGCTGGACTGGTCATTTGTTTGCCTCGGCCCGAGCCCGAGAGCCCCACGTCAGTAGTTCTTCGTGGTCAGGCAAAGTCTAAGTCTCCTTAGGCGTATTAGTCCACTTGCAACTAATAGGGTAAGTTTCCTCACAGAGAACAGTAACATATTTCTTTTGAGGTGATAATACCCACTTTTATCTATTAAACTCCTAGAAAATTTTTTTTGCCATCCTTGATCTCAAGTGACAACATACTTTTGATAATAGTTTTTTACATCGAAGTTGTTATGATCACTTCCAATGTATAAGATCTAAATTATTTCTTTTTTTTTCTTCCTTGATTTGTTGTCATCTTCCCGATCGAGACTTCTGTCATAATCCTTTCTTTTCTTCTTCACTGCTTTACTGCCTCTTTCATCTATTTAAGGAGGATCAATGTCGAAACGAGGGCATCACTCTCCTTTCCATCGCCTTCTCATGCAATCACTTAAACCTTTGCCAACCTCCTTCACCCTCTCGCTCGTGGTTTCTCCTAAAACCACTGCCTTAGTGATCGAAACTTGCAATACAATAGGGATTAGAAGTAGAGAAGATTGCGACGGTATTGTGGCATACCACCGAAACTCCTACTTTTCTCCTCCTTCGAATCCTTGTGATACAGCCATGACTAGAGCCAACGGTGAAGGTAATGACAAAATCGTGGCATATAGAATCCATGGAAGCCTCTCTCCTTCATCTCTCGCCACTGGCAGCCGTTACCTCTCTTCTTCCTCTTTTCTTTGTCGATCGAGCATCGTAAGGCCTCCTTCCCCTCCTTCCCCGCCTTCTGAAAATTTGACCTTCCAAAACTCTCTCTCAAAAAATAAAAAAAAACAAAATAAATGCAGAGAGACCCGCGGTGTTTTTCAATTTAAATATGTTGCTATTATATACTGAATATTCAATTTTAATGACCAGAGTTAATAAAAAGTGTTCTCCCGTTATCAGGAGGGGTGATTAACCAGAGGGGCTTGCGTTTATGGAAATCTCGAATCCCATATCAAGAAGTCCTCGCAAAATGAGGGTGAAAGCTCTGAGTGATGTCTTATTTACAATCCAATCAGCCTTTTGAAAATTTGACTCTTCAAAGCTCTCTCAAAACAAAAACTATAATAAATGTAGAGAGACCCAAGATGCTTTCAGAATTTTTGGAGCCCGCATTGGTATATATGTATATATGTATATATGTGTATACATCCACACACACACACACACACACCCACCTAATAATAATGACGATATATCCATTATAACCAATTTAATAAATAAATAGGTTTAATCACATAGTTATTAAATTTTGGGTATTCTCATTTGCGTAGGACTAAGCATGAATAATTTTGAAGTTTTGCATTCATCTCGAGGTAAGTAATTGCTCTTTATTAAGGTTTAAATGTACCCTTCCTAGTTAAGGAAATTATCTTTACTAAATATGTTAGATTCCTAGTTATTTGTAGGTTTATCATTCGTACCCCTGAAATTTCTTTCATATATTTGCAACAAATTTTATTTTTGCTCATACTAACTTTAATGTGTAATTAATATTATTTTATTGTTGCATAGCCTTTTGTTAAATTGTTCATCTTCCATAATTTCACTATTTATTATTTCTTTTATTATTTTGATGTGATAAATCTCATTATTCAGTTTCATAATTATTTTTAAATACTGGTGAATACGTTGCAGTTATATTTCTGTGCTTTGGTTGTGATGAATGAAATATAACTGTTATTATAATGTTATTATGTTGGTATTGTGACTAGCTGGATTAAGAGATCCTCAGAGAAATCAATCGATTTCTATGGGATTAGGGTCTATCTTTTCTTATTTTAGGATGTCATAGAAAATGGACTGTATAAATACACTCACACACACACACACACACACACACACACACACACACACACACACACACACACATATATATATATATATATATATATATATATATATATATATATATTACACTTGTATATTATCATGTAATATTTAAATCCTATTTATATAAACATACTTTACACACCTGATGTGATAACTTATAAATATTTAGATAAAAATATGTGTTTAAGCCACTCTTATTCATGATCATAAGCACGTGATAATAATTTTACAGATTTTGTTATGCATATAATAAATTATTTTCTTTTTATTGCTCAAATGTATGCCCCATTTTCTTTTTTCGTTTATGCTATAATAAATAGCTGTTATTTATTGAGTTTGATTTATCAAAGTCACCTGATGATATTTTTATATAACATATTCACTCAAGCACTTACTAGACCGTCACCATCAGAACATACTTTTCAATTATAGTTATTTTAATTTGTTTTATGAGTCTAGATAATTGTTTCCATATTTTCATTTTAGTTTCTTTCAATTATCTCTTTTTATTTCAGTTGTATCAGTTGGACTCTTATTTATGGAATAAAATTTAGTTTTTCATATCTCTTTCTGTTATTATTTGCATACCCTTTTTCCTTTGAGAATACAAAACACGTTCAATTCATTTCACAATGCCCTACGTTGTCGGGGCGTACCGACTTTTAGACATGGGGTGTGACATAATAAAGTATGGTCAATATAATAAGTTTGTATGAATGAGATGAAACAATGTTATCAAAGCGCAGAGCATAATGCGTTGTGCGAAGCTTCATTTTTGCTTCAAAGCACAAAGCGTAGAGTGAAGAGACACTTTTCAGAATCAACACACTAGTAGGTGATATAAAACTATTAATGTATAAACATAATCACAAACAATTATAAAACATAAAGCATGACTTAAAAATTGATATAAAAAAAAAAAATGTGGTACAATACCTACATGAAATGCAAACATTGAGGCTGAACCTGCAAATTAATAAAGTATGGCAAGTTTATTGCAACCAATCTGCCTTGCTTGAACTAGAAGTGAAAACTGACCTAATGCAACTACACATTTGACATTCCTAGAAGCAAGCATAAGAAAATTAGCAAAACCATGGAGAACCCACAATATCTGGCTCTCCAAGCTGCAATGGACCAAACTGCCTGCTCCTATGCTTGAAAACTAGTCTTACAAAAGTAAGTGGTCATAAGAAATCATCTCAGTTGAAGAACTGAAAGGTTCCATAATAAAAGCTGGCATAGTGAACACGTCATATTATTTACAATCTGTTCAGCGAACATTAAAATTGTTTTAGAAGAATTTTCTTTTTTTCATTTTTATCATACGCGTTACATATAATAAGAGGAGCATCATTTTAAAATGAGCACCATTTTTAAGAGATTTATATACACACAGCATAAATCTTATGAATTTTTATACATATAATATTTAATTTTTAAATTATATCTTTTAATATTTATTTATATTTAAGTTTAGGTGTTAAATGTGTAAATACATAGGAATTGAGTGACATGTATGTAAATATTCCTAAAAAAATTAATTTAAGTCACATTGGGCTCCTGTCGTGGGTTGCTTGCAAGTTCGATTGAGCGGGTTTGGCGAAAAGGGTGGGTTCTAAAATCTTGGCGTCACGCTTCGTCGATGGTCAAAGGCTCTCTCTTGCAAGTGCTGCAAGCTTGGCGTGCTCCCTTTGGTCAAATGTCAAAGGAGACCATCTCAAACCTCTTGCGGTCGAAGCGTCTACTTCTTCGGTCAAAGTGGATGGAAGAATGCAACGTTCAAAGCGCACTTCGAACTCTAGCTCAAAATCAAAGATGATGCTCATCTCCCTCCAACTCTCGAACATCTCCTTGTACTCCTCGAACACCAACCCAATGCCTTTATTTTTCCGTTTTATTTCCTCTTGCTAAATCATGAATCGAACCAACTAGCTTCAGTCCTTCGAAGCTCGCTTCACATGCTAAGAGCGTGCTTCACTCACAAATATTGCATGATAGCGAAGCAAAGAGCAAAGCGGGGGACAACGCTTTGCTTTGCGCATGAAGCACGTTTTTAGAAACATTGGGATGAAGTTATATGCATTGTGAAGATAAATGCCATATGGTGCTATTGTAAAGGTCAATCTCAACTAGGACATTTTAAGATTTTCCAAAATAAGTCTTGGACTTTGTTTAGGTACATAAATAGCCACCTTATGTTGGTAATTTTTGTTCTCCTTTCTGAGCAACAGATCTTGGAGATTACTTAATATAAACTCTCATTTAGGTCATCGTAAAGAAAATCACCACTCACATCTATTTGTAAGATAATCCATTTCTGATTGAAAAATGATTCTAATTGAGTTAGGTCTAGCAACCAGGGAATATAGTCAAAGCCTTGGACTTGTATGAATTTTTTAGAAACAATTAATGTTTTCCAGGATTTGACTTGGCCATCAAGATGGGTAACAACTAAGCATTGGGAGGAGGAATAACAACATCATATGTACTATGACTTAATAGAGCATCTATTTCAGCGTTAATATCTTTTTTTATAAATGATTTTGTAACGCTTCCTTGATAGAGATAATAAAAGGTACAAAAGGAATCTAATTAATGATCAAATAATATCCTGGTGTCGATGTGATGAGCAATGCATTATCTCGTCTTTTTGCAGGGAAATTGATGAATGTAGATTAGAAAGCTCATTAACTAGTAGATGCTCGGTTAAATCTAATATTTTGAGTGGAGGAAAAGAAAAGTGTAGTCTATTTAAAGTTATATTGACTAACATGTATTGTCGTCAAGTAACTAAATCATGGCACTGACTATGTTGTATCGACCGTAGTCATATTTTTGACTGAATAAGTCTACCAAATGAATACATAAGGAAACAAATAAGGAGTGTATCGATTGATAAGTAGATATAAAAACATATCTTTCTATTTGATTGTATCCCAATACAATACTTTCTTATAAAACATTTTTGTTAATAATTATAATAGGAAATAATTTATTCTTATAGTTATGAGGAATAAATTATTTCCTTAATATAAGGAGATATTTAATTTCCTATTTTATATTTATTTACTTGGATTATGAATTATTTGTTTTCCTATTTTATATTATTTCCTATCTCTCCTAATCATTAATATGAATTAATTGTTGAAGATATCATGTGATATATCTTTCATTTCATGTCATTTACTTTTTATTATTTTTCTTATTATAGGATTCATGTAAGAATTATTTATACCCCCGTTAATATCAATGGAATAATGAAGTATTCCGCATTATTCTAAATTTCAACATAATATCAGAGCAATGTTTCATACTCTAGCCACCGACTATCATTTGAGAATTGCTAGACTCCTTTCCTGTCATCCTCTGTACAGGAAGGGAGGAGCTCTCATCTTGGTATTTAAAACAACAATTTTTTCTCGTTCTCTCCCTGCAAGCTTTGTTAGCTGGCCGACCCTTCTTGAACTAGAAGTCATGTGACCTACCCGTCTTGTTCTGCTTTCCCTCCTCTTCCCAACGTCGGCTTCTTCCACCGGCATTGCTCGCCGCTAGCCTCCCTTCTTCCTCATTCCCCGGCGGCACGAAGGTCGCTTCCCCATTACGCTTAATTCCCACAAACTTGCAGCCCAACGAGCATAACCGGAAGGGATCGAGCGCAGATCTCACACGTGTGCGGGGATGCACCCTTATCACTAGGACGTGGTTGGGGCCGCTCGTTGAGGAAGAGCACTCTGGCGCTGTTGATCACATACGTCTGAACTCCCCTGATCTCCAGAACCTTCTGGATCTTTGCCACACGAACCACAATATGGTAAGACAACCGTCGTATCTGAATCACACGATGCCCGACATGTCGCTCCGAGCGACAATAAAGGCAGAATGCACCAGAGAAGGCGTCCCTGCAGTCGAGACAAAACATGTTGCGTTCGTTGCCCACGGTGTCCTCATGAGTTGAACAAATTTAGAAGACGGGGGTCGTGAGCAGGGGCTCCAGCCAGGGCGACACCAACGATGCCGTCACTCGCCTCATCATCATCTCGCTGGAGATATCGCTGTCATGGATCGAACAATGCCGACAAAATCCATCGCCGACCCTTCCTCATGTAGTATTTTTTCGGGGAGTTGCGTTTCCAGCCGGTCATTTCTCCTGCAGTATTTTTTTCTTCCCTGCCCAAGTGTCAGGGGGAGCTGCGTTTCCAGCTTGCCATTTCTCTTGCAGTAATTTTTTCTTCCCTGACCCAAGAGTCGGGGGGAGCTCTGTTTCCTTCCGCAGCTTTCTCTGTCAGCAGAATTTATTATGTGTGATTTACATGTTTTTTTTTCTGCGGCCAACGATAACTGCGATCAACTAAAAGTCAGTTTTCCTGTAGGTTGTTTCTTTCTCTGCAAAACTCAAAATTTAGCCAAGCCTGAATCTCTATTCTACACCGAAACATATGACAGACAAAACTCAAAATTCAGCTAAACCTGAATCCAACAAATTCAGCCAAGTCTGAATTTATCTTCTATGCCGAAACATATGACACAAAACTCAAAATTCAATCAAGTCTGAATCTAGCAAATTCGATATCCAAACGATCAATTTTTCTTCACTACACAACAAGTTAAGAATTATTAACATACATTCTAAATTTGAGGGGGAGTGTTAAAAACTATAATAGAAAATAATTTATTCCTATAAGAAGTTATGATAAATAAATTATTTCCTTAATATAAGAAGATATTTCCTTTCCGATTTTATATTTATTTCCTTTGATTAGAAATTATTTGTTTTACTATTTTATGTTATTTCCTATATCTTCTAATAATTAATATGAATTAATTATTGGGGATATCAGGTGATATATCCTCCTTTTCATATCATTTTTTTTATTATTTTCCCTATTATAGGATTCCTATAAGGGTTATTTATACCCCCGTTCATATCAATAAAATAATGAAGTATTCCGCATTATTCTAAATTTCAACAAATTCATCTTTTTGTACTTTTTTATTGAGGTTGTATTTGTGCTGAATCATACATATATATATATATGCATATCTGCACATTTATTTTTTCATTGATCAACTTGCTATCGCTGAAGCAGGTTCATTTGGACTACCTTATTGCAGGTGCAAACATTATAATTTCAGCATCCTATCAGGTATGACACTTTCTGCTTTCATAATTATCTACCACTTCATCATTTATTAGTAACTTGCCCTTTATGCTTTATGTAGGCCACAATTCAGGGCTTTGAAGCTCGAGGATTTTCCAAAGAAGAAAGTGAAGCATTAATGTTTAAAAGTGTCGAAATTGCTTGTGAAGCTCGGGATATATTTCACAATATTCATCCTAATGGTCCCTATACTTTTGGCGAGGGCAAAGCCAGCTTAAGAAAACACCCTATTCTGGTTGCAGCTTCCATTGGAAGCTATGGAGCATTTCTAGCAAACGGTTCTGAATATAGGTGTAGAATTGTTTAGGCAAACATTGTTTTCTCTTTAGTTCTGCTTGCTTTTTCTATTATTTGCCAAAATTTTTGTCTTTAAAGATTCTTATTTTGATTTCTTATAGTGGAGACTATGGAAAAGAAGAAACTTTGCAAACTTTGAAAGATTTTCATAGGAGAAGGCTGCAGGTTCTTGCAGAATCTGGTGCTGATCTGATTGCTTTCGAAACAATTCCAAATAAAATTGAAGCTCAGGTACGTCATGTGCGCTCTTTTGGTTATGGGCTGATTTTTCAGCTTCCATCTTATGCGTGTTTATTTTCTATGGATATCATCTCCATTATAATATGTTCAAATGCTAAACCAACCACTGGTAGTCTGATGGTGAAGCGGTGCTTCAGATTCAACAGATCGGATTGGGACTTTATAGTTCTGATACGTGAAGAAGTTTAGGTCATTTAAATGGTTATAAAAAGCAGAAAATAAAAGGTGCCTCCGATGCATTGTTGGTTCTACTGGTTTATTATGGAGCTGAGTTGTTACTTCAGATAATATTTTTTTTTTGGAGTTAGGAATAATAGTGTTTAAAGCGTGAAGAGAACCTCCGAATAATGCTATTCATTTTGGATTTCCTTCCAAAGTGCTTTCCATTTTTTAAAATTTTCACGGTATTTCACTTTAGAATTTGTGCTTGTGCTTAGAATAATTTATTTATGAAATTTTCTCTCATGTTGCAGGCTTATGTCGAGCTTCTCGAAGAGAATAACATCAGGATTCCTGCTTGGTTTTCTTTTAGCGCTAAAGATGAAAATAATGTTGTTAGTGGAGATTCGATACTGGTGTGTGCTGCTGTCGCTAATGCATGTGAGAAGGTTGTTGCAGTTGGTATCAACTGCACTCCCCCAAGATATATTCATGGGCTAATTCTTTCTATCAGGAAGGTACGTGTTTAGATGAGCAATCCTTGCAAGGCTCAGCTATACTTCATAATAGTGGATTAGTCATCTCCTGGCAGTGCTATCTATTGTTCTCGTATTTTTCCTCGCGTCTCTATCCAATAAGGTTGCATGAGAGTTCTAAAGAAACATATAATGTATGCCATTAGAATTGTGTCAGGTTTTTCTTATCCACGTTTCTTTTATTTTCAGAAAGTAAAAACATATTTCAGAAACGTTCTGAAAATTTGCTTTTGATTGATACTTTCCGAAACCAATATAATTTATTATTATTTATTCATTTTGATCACCAATTCCTCTTCATCTCCAATGGTGGAGCTAGAAATATTCTCTGGTGGGCACAATCCGGCCATTTAAAAAATACCCTCAACTTTTTATTATAATTTAATAGTTTGAGTTATATATATATATATATATATATATATATATATATATATATATATATTAAAAGCCCAAAGACTAATATATTAAAGAGAAAAGATACAGATAGGTTGTTGGGTGGGCCTAAAAATAAGCACTTAACCCACACGATACAACACACCCAAAAAAGTTAAAAAGGGGTACATATAAAAATAAAAAAAGCCCAAAACCACCCGAGCGTTGAAAAATGAGGTCCATCCCAATCTTGTTCTGCCTCTGGTTCGTTCTCGGAAGGAATCCAGCTAGCAAATTGGTAAGATGCTTACCATTACTCGACGTAACCAAAGTGTCATTCATAAGACTCCTGAGCTCAAGTAGATCTTCATTCTTCTTCTTCTTCCTCTTGGAAGTGTAAACCTGTCATTTTTCATCCGAAGAATCAGTCTGATGAGGTGGTAGAGCTGAAGTAGAAGGATTACCAACCGTAGTACCCACAATAGGTTATAATATCTGTGAAGTATGGTTGCCTCTCCACCGGACCTGAAGAGGGGGAGCTGCGAGGTTCTCCTGATTATCAATCTGAATACTGTCATTTGTAGGTAATAGTCCATCAGTATTGTTTTCTATGGGGTTTGAAGGTGTCAGTATCACATCACTCGCAGTAACAATAACAACAGTGTCATGGGGGGCACAGGGGCAACAATATCCTCCCCAGGTGGAACTAAAATGTCCAGAGCAGTGGGGTTAGACTCATCCTTATTCACTTGAACCTTAGCTTTCAAATTAGGATGGAACTTGTGGCATTTATCAAGGATATGTCCAAACATTTTACAGTGGGTACAATATGGGGGTCTGTGTTCCATGATGATTTGTTGCCAATATTCATTATGAGTTGTGCTCAGCCAGACTTCAGTAACATCAGTTAAAATAATATCCCTTTCCACAAGTATTTTGACCACCGAAGGTCTGGTTAGGTTGAAAGTATGTATATCTAGCTTCGAAGGATCCCCAAGAATGACTCCAATAGAGTAGAGAACCTGATGGTGAAAAAAATGCAACTTGAGACCAGGTAGACTAAACCATGCCGGTACAGTGAGAGTTTCATGATTTGGGTCAGGAGATCACGTGAGTAACTTCAATGATTTGCCTGCGATATTAAGTTATTTCTTGTAGAAAATTTGAGTGTAGTCTTCAACTACTGTTAGTTGAATTAACACGTCTTTTATCTATGAGTAACACTTTCCATTTGCCTACTAGCTTAAGATCATCAACACTCTTTCTGATAACATCCATAGGTGGGTGCCCCCATTGAAATTTTCCAATAAGAGCAAACTTGAATTTTTTCGTCAGGGTAGAAATTTCTGAGTCAGAGAAAAAAATTGTTGTTTTTCCACCTTTACTATTTTCCTTCTTAACAAAAGGGCAATCATCTATACCATCGCGACTATCCTTACAGCTTAAAGGGAATACCGCCGCAGACTCCACCTGAGGGTTACCCACGACGTGGGCAAATGAGGCCTTTGTCGGCTCACCCAAAGAAGGAAGAGCCATCAGAGCAAGGGGAGGTGCTGACGATCACCTGCAGCGAGAAGCAGACAAAACGACATTATGTCGGGAAGCACGGTGTCGGGCTGGAGAGAAGAAGAACGACGCAGACACCAGACGCACGCCGTCGCAGAATCTGCGACCGACGATGCCGACGTAGATGCAGACGCAGACGGGAGCGAGGTCTACGAGTTGCGAGCCTCTCTCCTTCGTGCGGTAGAATCAAATGCGAAGGAAATCGTTATTGTAAACCCTAGCAGAGCTCGAGCTCTCGACCGCGGCCGATATCGTGAAAAATATGTATATATATATATATATATATATATATATATATATATATATATATATATATATATATATATATATATATATATATATATATATATATATATATATATATATATATATATATATGTGATAATTATAATCAATAAATAAATTTATTTACTTAGATCGTTCTGTTGCTTTACTTTCGATCCTTTTCTTTGCCAATTTTCATGAATCAGACGCTAAAAACAATTGTTTACCTTTCTGGAGGAAATTTGACGATCTTTATAGTTTATTTTGAAGAGTTCAATTGAAATGGCCTTGCTTTTGCCATTTAATGGTTAGTGCTGTGTGTGTGTGTGTGCGCGCGCGCGCGCATGTTATTTATTTATTTATTTATTAATTTTTCTGTTTCATAGGCCACAGATAAACCAATTGTAATATATCCTAACAGCGGGGAGCGATATGATGCAGATAGGAAGGAATGGGTGGTGAGTTTAATTTTTATCGCTAATCATCTGAATAAATTGGCATATTAGATATTTCTCGTCTTTTGAAGTACTTTGTAATAGTTCATCTTCTGAGGAGTGCATCCCTCAAGCATAACATGAGACAGTCAAATTGCATTTGCATATCAAACCTGTGCACGTAGATTTTTGTAATTTTATCTACGGTTGATTATTGCTTTGCATCTACCCTGTTTATAGACCTTAGTGTTTTTTTTATGCATGATAGTATTGATTTTAACCCCAGATTATATACCTAAAACTGTATTCATTTCGATGTACACATATATTATTTTGAGTTGGGTTAATCAAGTTATAGTAAGAACTTGGATCCTCTTTGACAATTCATTGCCTGAACTGCTTGCAACCCAGCATTCGCCAAACTTAAAAATCACCTAAAGCTTCGAGTTACCTAGAATAGAATCTCGTCAAGTTGCCCATGTGTGGGGCCTTATTACACGCTTAATATTTAGATATCGAAATTGCTGAAGGGGCTTATGAAGTTGCTTATTCGTCAAGATTATTTACCTAAATAACTCATGAACTCATTAAGAGTACTTGCCTTCTAATTAAGGGTTATTATTAGGGCTACTCAATTTCATTTCGGAACCCTTCAGAGATTTTTAACTAGTAGTAGATTAGAAGCCAACCTCGCTCGCTACACAACTACTTACACTTGGTCCATTTATGTACTTTCTTAGCAATTTATTTAGATTGGAATAGAGTTATTGTTCCTGCTTGGGCATTATGCAATCTCTGGCTAGCCAAAACTCTACCTTGCCAAAATCTGCTTCTGAATCTATGTGATTCTCCTTAAGATCTCCCTCTGATTTCCCCTAAATTGTCTTTTTAGCTTTTTTTTCAATCTAAGCAGCAAAATATTAACTAGATAATGAAGAGAGTGCATCATGGGCTTATGAAGTTGCTTATTGGTCAAGACTAGTTACCTAAATAACTCATCAACTCATTACGATTACTTGCCTGCTAATTAAGGGTACTTGTTAGGACAATTTTTCGAGGCTACTCACTTTCATTTCGGGACCCTTCAGAGATTCTTAACTATTAGTAAATTAGAACCCAAACTCGCTCGCTACACAAGTACTTACACTTAGTCCATTTATGTACTTTCTTTGCAATTTTGTAAGTCATCCAATTCTATAATGTTGACTTTTTATGCTCATATATAATAAGAGTTATTGGTCTTGCTTGGGCATCATGCAATCTCGGGCTAGCCAAAACTCTACCATGCCAAAATTTGTCTCTGAATCTGTGTGATTCTCCTTAAAATCTCCCTCTGATTTCCTCTAAATTGTCTTTGTAGCTTGGTTTTTTTTTTTTTTATCTAAGATGCAAAACATTAACTGGATAATGAAGAGAGTGCATCCTGGGCTTTTGAAATTGCTCTTTCGTCAAGACTATTCGCCTTGACTCATCAACTGATTAAGTGTACCTGCCTGCTAATTAAGGGTCCTTGTTAGGACAATTTGCTGAGGCTGGTAACTTTCATTTCGGAACCCTTCAGAGATTCTTAACTAGTAGTGAATTAGAACCCAACGCTGTTCGCTACAAAAGTACTTAACACTTGGTCCATTTATGTACTTTCTTTGCAATTTAGTAAGATACCCAATTCTATAATGTTGACCTTTTATTCTCGTATATAAATAGTGTTATTGGTCGTGCTCGGGCATCATGAAATCTCAGGCTAGACAAAACTCTACCATTCCAAAATTTCTCTCTGAATTTATGTGATTTTCCTTAAAATCTTCATCTGATTTCTTCTAAATTGTCTTTGTAGCTTGGTTTCTTTTTTAATCTAAGAAGCAAATTATTAACTGGATAATAAAGAGGGTGCGTCATGGGCATTTAAAAATAAATAATAGAGCCAAAAAAAAAAAAAGAAAGAAATAAACTAGACATAAAAGATAGCAAAGATTATATTTGGCTCATCTAGCTTGAAGCCTAGTGAAAGAAAAGAGCACCGATAGATTTTATTAATATTCTTGCCCCTTCTAGTATAAAAATGATAATTTTTATATTCGCCACAGATTTGACACTCTAATAGCACCATTCAAAATCAAAAACCTGTTTTGATAAATAATCATAATTTTGATCACCAGTGGGAAGAATTTGATACATTTTAATAGCTTGTGGAATATTCTTGTGATAATATCAACAGCTCGGTTTGCTTTTGCTTTCAAACAGGTTCAATCATATTTTCTTTACTAATTCACGTGAATAATGATTGAGGCCTAGCCTTTTATCTCATCATTTTTGCCCTTTTGATATGATTTGTATCTCTATCAGGCTTTTGGCATCCTTTCACTAACAGCGTTTGTTCCAACAGTATAAATCTAAGAGGTCACTTCTCATCTATATTCTTTAGTTTTTAGGCTAAAAATGTATTCCACCAGTAGTATATCAAGCACAATTTTAGTTCTCTTTTGATCCATACACTCTCTAAAAAGTGCTACTTGAGTCATTGGTTTGGCTTGGATAACTTGGTTTATGTGGTTTGTGATTCTTTTGGTTTTGACTGTTTCTACTGTCAAGCATGATTCAAGAGCATGCAACTAACTCGTTGACTATGTGTGCTTAAGGGTGAATGATGACCAATATTGAGAGCTCTCACACTTTAGAGAGAGAGAGAGATAGATTTGTTAAGGTATGTGACTATTGAGTTTATTCCCGCATCAAATAGTTGAAAGTACGTTAGTGCAAAAATTATTTGTTTTTCGCTCATTGACTTAATACTTTTGGGTTTAAAATGAGTTTGTTCAAAGATGTTTTAAGCTTAGCTTTATACTTTCCATTCTCCCAACATAGATGAGCATCATTTAGAATTGCAAAACCCGTCGTTTTTCCAAAAGTTATGACTGTCTTAAACGTGGGTAACAAATTTCGTTGCAAATGGCCATACTTTTCATGATGGAAAGAGATTGACTGTTGCTTTCATTCTTATATTCTTCTTATATTGATGTATGTGACTCATTATCTTCTCAGATAATATTTGAGCGCAGAAAAAAAGTAGAGCTGACTATGCCTTTTAAGGCTAATGATAGCTGATGTACTGTGCATACTTTTTTAGGCATCATCCGGCATTAGTGATGAGGACTTTGTCTCCTATGTGAGCAAGTGGAGGGAGGCTGGTGCCTCTCTTATTGGGGGATGCTGCAGGACGACTCCTAGAACTATCAGAGGCATAGCTGAAGCATTGTCCAAGGTTCAACCAGTTCCTTAAGTTGCCTTAGCATAAGATCGAGAAAATTTCTAGGAGTTGAACATATGAATTAACTCTTGAGCTAAATCAATAAAAATATGCTATGTCTATTTCATTCTGTCTAACACCTCGGGCGTAGAAATTTCTATTTATTGTTTCTAGATTTTTTTTTTTTTTGCTATTATGCAAAATAAATATGTTAATAGCTGCATACAACTGTTATATTACGCACTTTAAATTATGTTTTTATTGGTTGGTATTATTTGATATTTCTTATGACCGTGTTTCCAGTTTCGCTTCTTTTAGCTTACTATGGTATCACATTGATATTTTGTAGCTTCAAACATGAGAATATTGGTTGTTATTTGATAACTAATGTATATACCACACTTATAAGATTGTATAAGAGTTTTTACTTCTGAATTTCTCATTACATGTCAGTGTTACTAATTGCCAAATGTTATATATATATATATATATATATATATATATATATATATATATATATATATATATATATATATATATATATATATATATATATATATNATATATATATATATATATATATATATATATATATATATATATATATATATATATATATATATATATATATATATATATATATATATTTGTTATCTGGCTCCGCTCCTAAAACTAGAGGAAGAGGTAGGACTAGACTGGTCCGTCCCTAGCTTTTGTTTTCTGCATGTTTTAATTTTTTGAGTATTATGTATCTTTTTGTTGGGGTATTACTGTACTTGGTATTGTATGGGTAGGGTGTCTCTATTGGGCCCTCTCATACAACCTTTATGTATCTTTTCTACTTCAAATGTATGTATGCATGTATGTGTGTGTGTGTGTGTGTGTGTTTCTGCTACTGCATTCTCTTCTTTGTGTGACAAGCTTATTATGACTGAATTTCATCCTAGTGCGAGTCTCGTTCATCTTTATGAATCCGAAGGCCTTCTTTTACTAGATCAACTCTATCAACTTGCTTCTCTCATATTCAATCACAGCCCCCCCAAATCATGCCTCTACTAGTGAATTCTACTCTATCCAGCGATTATGATATAAGGTGAAGCTAAAGAAGACTAAATAAAAATCATGTTTCAATTAGGGCTGTCAAAACGGCTCGTTGTTCGCGAACAGCTCGTGTTCGACTCGTTTGCTAAGTTAACGAGCCGAACACGAACAAAAATTTTTAAAAACGGTTCGTTCGTGTTCGACTCGTTTTGACTCGAAATACTACTCTTCAATATTTATATATATTGATGAGTAGCATTTTTTAAAAATTTAATTGACTACAAGGCTACAAAGATTTATCTAAATTCCCTGTAAATTATATTATGTTTTATGAACTAACCATGCAGCTGTAGCAGAAGCCCAGGTACGCATTTTATTTTATGCATTGCAGTTCTTTTATTTACTATACGGTACTTTCTTACCTGCATTCATTTATTTTACATACAAAACCAAAATATTGAAACATATCGGTAGAATCTTTTAAACCTTAGGCCTTTCGACTGTTATCTCAATAAGGAACTTGGAGCACACGCCGTGGGCAGCATGTCGAGGACCTGCAGAAGGACATCTTCGAGAGATCAAACAAGTGTACAACAATAAACCTCTCCTTAGAATTAAACAATAACAATCCGTCGACGTAATTCCTCACACCCTCTTTAGGCACCGATGTAACTATGTTGTGCAACGTAAATCCTAATTCGCTTTAGATTCTAAAGTTGTCGTTCGTTACGACGTAAACCCTCATTTCTTTGCGAACTATTTACATAATCGGGTATTATGCAAATATAAGTCCCAAATAATAAAATTGACAGTTGAACAATTGAATAACATTGTCTCAAAAACTCAGTCACACATTAGGATAGTTGGGAAGTAATTGAAGTTTCTCCTCAAGATCTGTGACATCCCCTGCCTTTTCTTTTTTTTGGACTACTAAAAATAATTATTCCTATTTGAGCCACTTCCAATTGCTATTCCACGTCCTACCGTGAAAACCTAACATTGAAATATTGAAGACTAGTATCTCTGATCATTATCGAGAGTTTTTTCAAGTGACCCCAGTCATTTGAGATGTAATTAAATATAGGGGCTTTCCCTATAAGGAACTTGGAACCCAAGTAAAATAAACCCAATTTAATTTTTGTATTAGATAAGAGAACTTGTCAGTCACACATAAAAGATTCGCAGACCAAACAAATGTCATAAATCTCTTAGTTTACAGGATTGTCATCGCCGGGGTATACACTTATCTTTCGGGAAGGTTTAGTATTTGTGATATCGGGCACGATTATGCAAACCATTAGACTATTTGGTCTTATTTTTCGAAAGTTAAAACATACATATTTTCAAAACCCAAAGTATATACCTCTTATATATTAAACTAAATTTAACAATTATTTTCAATTTTCAAAAACAAAAATAAGTTGACCGACATAACATTAGTAGGATTGTTAACAATCCGATTTCGAGTCGAGTTGGGTCTGCTCAAAATCGGCTCGAAAAAAAATTTGATCCAAAATTTTGGCTCATAGCTTGACTTATTTATTTCGATTTGAGCCAACATTCGCATCAATTTTCGAGCAATTAACAATCTTCGAGCTAAATTCACAACTCTAATCATTACCTCGGGAGTGAGATACACTCGGAGTATCACTCGACCCTTGACATAACTCTATATGAGAAAATTAGAGACGCCGGAGGCTATACCAAACAAAACTCAGAATAAAAACTAATCCTAATTTCCTGTAAAAGCAAATTTATAATAATATGATAATTAGGAGTAGGTCACTTTAATTGAAAGAGGTATTACTCCATAGGAAGAGTTGAATAGCTCTCACGGACTCTGGACCGAACCAGTGCTGGCCGCAGATGGGCATCAAGCACCCCCACCCGCATCAATCGCCCACTCCCGCTTTAGGCAAGCTAAAAGTATCCTGATGAATGATGCATGGAGCGAAGTTTTTTGGTACCGAGTGCTTTAACTCTCCCTTGGATGCATCTTATCTTTGAAGTCCCCTACTTCCAAATGATCTACACCGCTTAGGCAGATTCTCGAGGACTTGTGACGGATGTTCTGATTCAAGCTGAAATATTGATCTGACCTGAACTTAGAGTTCATGCCCTTTTGAAGGTACCCTAAGATGGGCATTTATCCGATTATTGGATAAGATGGTGGGGATTTCTTCCTCATTGATTAAAGGCTCAAAACCCTCACAATCGAAACTGTAAAAGTCACGTTTCAACTACCAAAGAATTCATTTTGACATTGAAGCGGTTTTTATTGAAGAGTCACGTGACATGGATCTTTTAAGATAATATGTGATACTCAGTCAAATTTATTGACATGTTTTTTTGAGATATATGCATCTATGCTAAACAGAGGTGTTATGCACTTTCGGCTTAGTTGTACATTGGGCTTTGTCAACCTTCGTATAATATTTTTTTCAGCTAAAAAACCTCGCATTCAAGCGCACAAAACTAAATAAGCAACCAGTCAATTGAATTAAAAACACAAATATAATGACAAATAATAGAAGATTGATGCTTTCCCTTCCATTCCTTCTCCCTGTTAAGCTTTCCTGTTCAATCAACTGCAGTTTGTTGTTTAGCTAGTTAATGCACTTTTCCAGAGATTTTTGAAAATCTGGTGCTTTTATTTTGAACGTTGTTGTTTGGAGGTTTTCCTAAACCTTTATTGGCCTTGGTTTCTTGACCTAAACTGAGAGGAAGGGAGTTAAATTAAGGCGGGGGCGGTTTGTTCCTATAGTTGTTGACACAGAGGAAGAGAGAAGAATGGTTAGGAGAGATGGAGAGAAGAAAACTTGAATCAGGTTTATTGGAACTTGAAATTTTGATTTTTCTTTGCAACAATTGATATTTTGTTTACATCAAAAAATGTAATTAAAATTCTGATTAATAGGAAGACTAGAATATCTCCTTACAATTCAAAAGACTTGACTTCTTTGAATCAAGGAGAGAGTTTCTCCTTAAAATTTGAAGTCTGAGCTAATTTTTGTATTCTAGTTTTTTGCATACCAATATTAGGTCAACCAATTCTCTAGCTTAAAATTTAGTAATGAATAACAACAACAACAACAAGCCTTTATCCCACTAAGTGGGGTTGGCCATATGAATTCTTTTTCTCCATTGCATCCTATTGAGTGTCATATTTTTATTTAGTTCTAATAAATTGAGATTATTTTTTATACAATATGTTTAAGTCTTTTAGATCTACCTCTGTCTTTCTTACCATAAGTCGAATTTAAAACATCTACTGTTCTAATTAGATCATCAAATGACCAATGTTTAATGTGACCAAACCATCTAAGGCGACTATCTAATCTTGTTCGCCACTGAAGTTAGACCGACCCTATCACGGATATATTAATTTCGTCTTTTTTCTCTAAGTGTCAAGTCACTCATTCACTTGTGCATTCTCATCCCAACAACACCTAACTTTGTTTTATGCTTCTCTTTTAAAGGCCAACATTCTGTGTCATAGAGCATTGCAAATCTCACGACCTTCTTATAAAATTTTTCTTTCACCGTAAGCGATACTTTTCTATCACACAATAGGCCCGATACATTCCTCCTCTTCAACCACCAACTTGAATTCTACTAATAACATTCCCATCTAATGATTTTCTTTCAGTGTGAATTTTACGTTCAATTATTATTTGCTTTGTTAATTCGTATTAAATTACAAAATAAGATTTAAGAATTTAATAATTTTCTTAAAATGTATTTAACTAAATTATAAATTGTTGGTGTTAAAATTAAGAATAATTTTAGAAAAATATTTATATTAATTAACTTTAAGTAATGATTTAATTAGAAAAAATAGTAAAGTAATGAAAATGTCTAATCAGTTAAGTGTAGAATTCTTGTGAAAGAGTGACAGGATTGATATAAGTTAATTAAATATAATGTGTTATTAGAAGTTAATTAAACTAAATGTGTTCTTTTGGGTTCACAAAAATGGTTAAATTGATCTGAGGAAAATAATAGCAGATGACACTGTTGAGGTTGATAAATGTGTTTTATTTTACAATAATTATGTTTTTTTATTATTTCTCGTCTTTTTATTTTAAATGCAAAAGTACATGCTTTCCTTTAAATATTTAATGCAACAAAAATAAATAAAATATGATATATGCATATATATAGAAGTCACTCCTGGATGGTGTACTGGCAAGAGAATGCAACATACCCGTGCATGAAATAAAAATTGAAATGATTGTCTGCATTTATAATGGGTTGGAAATGATTAAATAGATATTTTTTTAAAAATAAAGTTCAGATGGTGACTCCCAATTATGAAAAGTGTAACCTAAATAAATGAAATGAAATGAAATTGTTTTTTTTTATCACTTTCTTTTACTACATAATATTTTACTATTACCCTTTTTTCACAAAAAAATTTTAAATGATAATTATTGTAATTTTAAATCATTTGTTCTCTGAGTAGTTTTAACTTAAACCTTAATTGCTAATATTGTTGCAGGAGAACAGTTTTGTAAATTAGATATATCCCAAAGAGTACGTGTATAAGCATCGTGGAGCGCAAGCTGACACTTATTGTGAGTTAGTTTTTATTTTGTATCAGTTTTAAGTATTTAAAAATATATACAAACTAATTGAAACTTTAAGTTTTATGAAATTAATTTATGAGATATGTTTTCTCCATTTGATTGTTAGTTTCCGCCTTGGTAATTTCAAGCCCCCGGGCTGAGTTCGACAAAAATAAGAAATTGTAATTGTTTTATGTCCTAAAAAGCCTAATATTATTAATAATCAGGTCCCAAGGTCGTTTAAAATCAGAAACCATTTTGAAAGTTCAAGTAGATAAGAAGCATGGGAGTGCCAACAACGGAAGTAACACGATGATAAAAATGCCAACTGTTGGATCACCTGAATAAACAACGACACCCACCAAATGCACAAATCATGGATATATTTCTACTACAGTACCTCTGATTAATTTTATTTTATTGTAAAATAAAGGGAAGGAGAGTTCCAAGCCCCTGATCTTTGAGTCACTTCAACGAATTTCCAAAGTCAAATTCCATTCACATTCGAACACTTGCGTTGAAGCAAATTAGCCCCAAATGAAGAACTGGTGAATGTAATTCACAAAAATAGGTGACGCCGTTGGAAAACTGCATATTGTGGTCTTATTCATGCGGATTCGGACAGGAATAAATAAATTTTTATGCAGGAAAAAGTAGCAATAAATGAGCTAGTGAGGGAATTAATGAACTCGGCAGTGATGCATTTTATAGTTCACGTGCTTCTTCCTGGTTGACTTTAGCCTGAGTCTCAAGTCAACTATTCCTGAGGAGAAAGCTGTAGACCCATATGTGATGTGCTAGAGAGTTGTCTTTTCTGCATTCATCTTATGACAGATTTGGTAAGTCTTATTTTTGCCCATTTATGCTAAACTTTTTTTATTTCATAGGTTCTTTCCCCCTCTGACTCTCTTCCTCTCTCTCTACATTAAATATGTCATTCTATAAGTTCTTTGGAAGCAGGATAATATCATTTAATTAATTTTATTACCTTTTTTTTTTCTGAAAATGCTCAAATCTTTTGATGCTAGGCGTTGTTTGCACCTGATATCAACTTGACTTCTTATTTGATGCTTATTATCTTTTGATGCTAGGCGTTGTTTGCACCTGATATCAACTTGACTTCTTATTTGATGCTCATTATTTACTTAGTTTGAGTTTTTGATTTTGCTGTTAAATACCTTGACAAGTGGATAGATTACAATAAGGATGGAAATTGTGAAAGTGTGGCTGCAACTAGGGCTGTTAAAAAAGCACGTCAGTCGCAAACAACTTGTATTGGCTCATTGAGTAGTTTTGTGTTTGATTAGTTCGTTAAACAAGCGAACTGAAAATAAATAATTTTTTTTAGCTTGATTTATAAATGGGCCAAATACGAATAAAGATTTGTTCGTTCTTGTTCAACTCGTTTTATATTGTATTTAAAAGGTGCTAAATTTTATTTTATTTTTTTAGATTATTTATGTTATAAATTTTAAAAATATAATCTTAGGTGTTAACATATGTAAATGCATAGGATTTGCCAGTTATGCATGTAAATGCTTCTGAAATCCTATTATTTACCCGCCTCACCTACACTGTCAGCAGGTCTTTCTACCTAAATTAGATGTGTAAATACATAGGATTTGGCTTGCATGCATGTAAATGCTCCTAAAGTATCCAACAGGCACAACAGAGGACCCGCGCGACGCGACATCACTATGGCTATAATTGCATCGGGATTTCTCAAGTGCTAGGTACTTTTTAAAAAGCATATATCTAACATTCTATTTCGAAAAACTTCAGATCCTTGTGCAGGTGGTATCATCTGCATTATAACGGTCAATTTATTAAAGTTAATTATTTAATAACTTTAACTAAATATAATTTAACTAATTAAATTTACATTTCCATGAGTTGGCTCAAATTTAATTCTAGACGAACACGAGCCAATTTGAATAAATTCAAGCCGATTATGAATGCATTATTATCAAGTTATTTCAAATATGAGCCAAACACGAACAAAGAATAAATTATTCTAATGAGCCAAAAAATTATTCAAGCTTGCCTCGTTTATGGGCCTAGTTGCAGATTTTTACAAACATGCTATTTATGTAATTTGGGCAGATGGATAGAATACTTCATTCTTGTTGCTTAAGTGAAATCCTACAAACTTTATTCATCTGCAATTAGCAGGCTAGCTCGAAGTAAATTATTGGAAGCTTTCTGTCTGATATCCTCCTTATCTTCGAAGGCTTACCTCTGTTTATGGTTTCCCTTATCTCCCAACATAATTGTGAGACTGTGAGGGAGGTTACACCCGAGGTTACACCCAACATAATTCACCCTCAAGTACTTTGCTTTTTAATTTCCATTTCTAATTGCTAGGATTCATAAATGCCAGAGTGCTTTCATTTGGCCTAGAAGCAACATTCTGGGGGCCGCAAGCAACCTGTGGTTTGGGACAATTTACCACTGCACTGCTTGTATAGAGCATTGGGTACACAGCTATTTCTTGCCTTGTCATTATAAAAACCTTTGTGCCTCAAAGGAAGTCATAGGATCTATTTGAGGTGGTTGTAGTTGTCTGTAAAGTTATTTGGGAAACTATTATTAAGTTTTTGGTGAAACAACAGAATGCTGCTACACGACTAGAATGCAGGGTGATGGTTTGGTCATGGAAAATTATTTTAGACAACTTAAAGTTTTTGAAATGCACTAAAAAATTTGATACTTAGTCAAAGCGCTATTATTGTTATGATTTGGAAAGCAAGCCTAACCAAAGGTTGTTCTAAACAGTCTACCTTTGTTGTCGCTTAGATAACTTTGATGGTTTGTGTGGATGCTTTTGTAGCGCCAATTGATGCAGTAAAAAAATTATTTGTCATGAATACTCGTCTTTTTTCATAGTGGTTACTCTAGTTTATTGGATTGATTTTGCTTGCATTTAATTTTGTAGTATCTGATTATCCTATTCAAATCTTATTATTCATCTATTATGATTTGAATTAAGAGGATTTAAAATAATTTTATGAAAAATAAATTCTTATTGTGAATGAACGGTGTTTCATCTACTATGAGACTGATAATTGATCATATATAACAACATGGTAAATTTTTATCCCGCTAAGTGGGTTGGCTACATGAATCATTTTTCTTCATTCATAATTGATCATATCCGAGACTGAAATCCTTCCGGAAGAGGCATATACCTTGTTTAAGAGTGAAGCTTGCATAGTTCTGCTACTGCTTCTAATCCTTTTTAGTTCCAGATTTTCTTCGATTCCATCTCCTATATCATCTTTTATTTTTCTTTAAGGTTCCAAGTTTGTTAACCCATTATCCTCGTAGGATTTTTACTTTGAAAGTTAGTTCATTAGTGCTGATTTATTGCCATCTTTAATTTCCTCTTGATTCACTCATGAGTTATTTACTTTTCTTATTACATCCAAATGAAGAACCCTTTTTCATCGTTTTTTTTCTCTCTCGGGTTTGGCGATTTTTGGTCCCAAGTCTTTGAGGAAGGTTATCAGATCAAGCGCCAGTATAAGACTGTTGTAAGATTAATGAAATAGTTACAAATTTAAATTTGTTAGCGCTAAGGCATTATGATTTAACCATAATCTTTAGGAGTCTCTTCTAAATATTATGTTGTCCAGCTAAATGTCGTGTCATCTCGACATATCTCTTATCTAACAATTTCCAATCGGAACCCATTAGAAAATCACTAGTCGTGTTCTTTTTTATTGATTATTATATCAGTGTGCAATATTAGTAGTAACTCATCTTGCTTTAGTGTCAATTATGTTTATAATAATTATCTCATTTCCTAACTCGTCCAAATTTTTAGCTATTTTTAGTGAATACCAAAATGTAATAGAAATTGCATATTAGAACTAATATATCTTCATATTTAAATTTCTAACTCTTGAGTTATCTATTTATTGATTGGTTTTCAATTTCCATATGTACGCGCCTGATTGTGTTCAGAAAATTTGTCATTACATTTTGCTGCTTGTATTTTATTAACACATCAGTTTATGAAGGTCTTTAATTGACATTATTCCAAACCCCCACCTTTTTATTATAATGTTCCCTTATCAAAATTAATCTTGATGCTTCTTTTTCTTGAAGTAACACTCTCAAAATGTTCGATGCTCTTTCATCTGAGCTCTAGTTGCTTCGATTAGAGATCTATATAACACGGTCCAACTTCTACAAGTTCGTGAAGATAGAATTAAGATGGATGAAATCTAAAACAACTTGGTGAAAAATGAGATTTGTTTGCGTAGGATTGGCATTATGTTATGTGTGGAACGCTTGGAGTCGAACCGGTCCCTCTTGGACTGGTTGAGAGCCAACCGATCCAGCCGAACCGACCCTTCCCGCGAACAAAAGCAGAGCGGCCCTCTGCCGCAACAACTGAAGGAATCAAGGAAGGAGTAAGGTCCACGAGGGGCTTAATCACTTACTCTAGGAGGAAAAATTGAAGGGGCTTTGGAGGGAAAGTGTGGAAGGAAAGTTTTTGAATTGCTATAGGAGGATTCTATTGGGGGGAGTAACCTAGGGTTTATTTTTCTAGATGCATTTGTTGTGGTTGCTGTGTTTTTTCTTCTTTTGATGTTGGTCCTAGCGACGTTTGTGGTGTGGGAAAGTCGTTCTTTGTATCTTGCTTGTTTACATTTGTTTTCCACAAGAGAAACTCTTATTTGAATTGATTTCATCCATCAATTGTCGTTTCGTTATGGTTTTTTTGTTGATTTTGTTGCCAAGGCGTATCAATTTGGTATCATAGCGTAGATCTTGTTGGGATGACAACAAAGAAAGTTAATGTGCTAGAAGGAGAGGTGGAGCAAATTCGATCAAGAATGGAAGAAAGGTTTGCTACCAGGGAGGATTGATTTTCTTCTATTGAAAGTCAAATGAATGATGGATTTGAAGGCATAGGGGATATGCGGAAGATGATGAATAATCATGGAGATACAATCCACGGCCGTGCTGATCGCTCTAGCTGCAAATCCTAATCAAGGTTGATCATAGAATCCTTGGCTAGGTTATAGGGGATGGAGATTGAGCGAGAAGATAACGAAGAAGACATCATCTATCTACAAGAGTGCCCCCTAGGATTCTGAGAGGAGGGGGAGTGGAGACTGTCGATGGAGGGGGATGGGCCAAAAATTGGAGAAGGGATGGTGGAAAGGGCACTGAAGTGTATGATGGAAGACGTAGGGAATTGGGAGTGGGATATGACTATGATCGCAGAAGGGAGTTTCACCCTAGAGACATGGGGGGAAATTCTGGAGGAGAGGAAGTTGGGGTGGAGATGTAAGAGTCAGGAATCTGAAGTTGCCAATCTTCGAATGGGAGGATGCAAATGGATGGGTGTATCCGGTGGAGTGATATTTTGCGATCAACGGGTTGAATGAAAAAGAGAAGCTCATGGTAGTGGGATTATGCTTGGAGAGGAAGGCTTTAGGGTGGTTCCAGTGGATGGAGTCAAGATATATAATTCACTCATGGGAGGAGTTTAAAGATTGCTTGTTGAAATATTTCCAAGTCATTCGGGATGGAGACATACACGAGAAATTTTATGCTCTGACTCAGGAGGGGATGGTTATAAAGCACCGAGAGAAATTTGAGCTTTTGTCAGGGAGGTTGAGGGGGATTTTTGCAGCAGGTTTGAAAGGGAATTTCTTAAAAGGTCCGAAGCCCGACATACGAGTGGTCATCCGCCCTTTGAGACTGTGTGGGTTGAGAGAAATGATGAAGCTCACCCAGATGGTGGAGGATAAGAAACAGGTGAAGAAGACAAGCAGAGTCGACAACACCCAGGGATTCCATAAGAGCGTTGTGACAACCACTACACCGAGGACCCAGACAGTGTCATTTCAGAAAGAGACACCAAAGGAGAAGAGTACAAGCCACTGACCTGAGGGTAATTTCAAGCGTCTCATAGATGCAAAAGTGCAGGACAAAAGATCCAAAGATTGTGTTACCGCTGTGATGAGAAATACGCCACAGGACATCGTTGTAAGAAACGTGCCCTTCAGGTTCTCTTAGTTCAGGAGTAGGATACATGGTGAGGAATCAGAATAAGCAGCGGAGGAGCACCTGCATTTGGATGTGGCGGCAGTCTCCTTCAATTCGATGGTGGAATTTACCCTAAATCAAACCATGAAAGTGAGGGGATGGATTAGGGAACAACCGATTGTGGTGTTGGTGGATAGCGGGACCACACATAACTTTATTTCAAATTAGGTTGTGGAGAGCTAGGGTTGAAGTTGGTGACAACAGGGAGCTTTGACGTCATGATGGGGACATGGAAGGTAGAGAAAAATAGGGGAGTTTGCAAGGGACTGGTTCTTACACTACATGGTCTACAGGAGGTGGAAGACTTCCTATCTTTAGATTTGGGCCGCACAGATGTGATTATGGGGATGAAGTGATTGAAAATATTGTGAGAGATGAAGGTGGATTGAAAGTCCTTGACGATGGAGTTTCAAGTGGATGGTAGGAAGATGGTGCTGAGAGAAGATGTTAGCTTATGCAAAACCATGATGTCACTCAAAACTATGGTCAAGTCAATTTAGGGAGCAGGGCGGGGTTACTTGGTGGAGTTACAGGCAAAGTTTCTGAAAGGGGTCCAATAGCTCCTACAGCAGCTTACTGATGTTTTCAGCAGCCAAGCGGGTTAACTCCTCAAAGGGAGCACGAGCATGTTATTACATTAAAGGAGGGTGTTTCTCCCATCAGCGTCAAAAACATACAGGTACCTCCAGATTCAGAAAGATGAGATAGAGAAGCTGATCTGAGAGAAGCTTGAGACTGAGATTATCAGGCCTAGTGTGAGTCCTTTTTCCAGTACCATTTTATTGGTGAAGAATAAAGTTGGCAGTTGGAGATTTTGCGCGGGCTACCGAGCTTTGAACAAGGAAATGGTGTTGGACAAGTGTCCTATTCCTGTGATTGATGAGTTACTGTATGAGCTTTATGAAGCAGTTATTTTTAAAAAAATTGTTATTAAGTCAAGGTACCATCAGATCAGGATGATCCAAGAGATATGTACAAGACTGCATTCAAGACACATGAAAGACATTATGAGTTTTTAGTGATATTGTTTGGCTTCACCAACGCCCCGACGACATTTCGTTACCTCATGAATATGATTTTTCAACCTTATCTTCATAAATTTGTCCTGGTTTTCTGCGATGATTTTCTGATCTACAATCATGCATAGGCAGAACATTTAAGACACCTAATGATAGTCCTGGAGATGTTGAGAGAGCACCAGTTGTATGCTAACTTGAAGATATGTTTTTTGTACAGTTACAGGTGGAGTACTTACGACATGTGGTGACTAGAATGGGAGTAATAGTGGATCAATCCAAGATTGCAGTATGGTTGATTGGCCCTTACCAAAGAGTTTGAAGGAGTTGAGAGGATTCCTGGGTCTCACCGGCTACTATTGTAAGTTCATGAGAGGATATGGCACGATTGCATGACCATTGACGGAGCAATTGAAGAAAGATAGTTTTAAATGAGGAAAAACGACAACACATGCCTTTGAACAGTTAAAGAAGGTCATGACTATCATACGGGTATTAGCACTTCCAGAATACAGTAAACCATTCGTGGTGGAGACGGATGCGTTAGGTATGGATTAGGAGAAATGCCCTTGCAAGATCAGTTGTCGATTATCTACTTCTGACATGTTCGTACATCCAAAGCGAGGCTAAAATCAGTATATGAACGAGAATTGATGGTCATTGTCTTGGCTATTCATAAGTGACTACCCTACCTATTGGGACGACATTTCTTGGTCAGGACAGATCAGATGAGTTTAAAGTATCTTCTAGAGCAGCGGATGGTTACTGAGGAGCATCACAGATGACTTTCCAAACTATTTGGGTATGATTTTGAAATTCAATACTGGTCAGGATTGGAGAACAAGGCAGCTGATTCATTGTTGAGAACGGTGGAGGAACCCCAATTGACGACCAAATCGGTACCCAGGTCCTAGATTGGGAGGCTTTGAGACAGGAAAGCGAAAGGGATGAGGAGTTGAGAAAAATAAGGGTTGAATTACTACAGGATCTGAACATTCATCCAGGATATGCATTGAGGGAACAGAAGCTGCTCCACCAAGGGCGATTCGTGCTAAGTGGTTAGAGTATATTCCCAGATTATTATAAGAGTTTCATGGCAGCATGATCAGGGGACATTCAGGAGTGCAGAAGACCTACAACCATCTGACGACAAAGCTTTATTGGTTAGGGATGCACTGAAACGTAGAAGGCATGGTGGCAAAATATGATGCGTGCCAACGACACGAGTACTTGACCACGACACCAGGGGGTTACTACAACCATTAGCATTGCCGGAGAAGAAGAAACGACGATGAATTTTATTGAGGGATTGCCACGGTTAGAAGGGTTCACTGTGAATATGGTGGTCTTGGATCGGAATCACTCAAGTAAGTATGCACATTTCGTTCCCTCACAACATCCCTACACTACGGTCTCAGTCACGATGATGTTTATCCAGGAAGTGGTCTGTTTTCGCGGGGTGCTAGAATCGATTGTATCTGAAAGAGACAAGGTGTTTCCCAACCACTATTCAGGTTGCTAGGGGCAGTCCTTAAAAGAAGTGTCGCATTTCATCCCCAAACCAATGGACAAACGGAAGTGGTCAACAGGAGTGTGGAGACATACCTGGGTTGTTTTGTATCCGATACACTGAAGCTATGAGCTAAGTGGATTGCATGGGCCAAATATTGGTATAATACTTTGTATCACACCGCAGCACAAACAACCCATTTCAAGATATTTTATGAATGGATCCACCTCACTTGATACATTATGGGCATAGTACCATACGAGTATCTAGCGTTGGAGAAGGATAGGATACTGGCATAGCTCAAGGGGTATTTACTGAGAGTCTAACAAATTATGAAGAGGAAGTCAGACGAACATAAAAGGTGCAATTTGAACTAGGAGACATCATTTACTTGAAATTGAGGCCCTACCAACATAACACATTGGCTAGGATGAGAAATTAGAAATTGTCACCGCGATACTTTGGGCTCTATGAGGTGCTGGCACAAATCGGGGCAGTGGCTTACCATTTGAAGTTACCACCATCGTCCACCTTACACCCAGTCTTTCATGCATCCCAGCGGAGACGTGGGATTGGAGATCATACACTCTCGTCTATACTACCACTGTCATTGACGGAGGACTTGGAGGTGATTTCGGAGCCGTTAGATATCGAAGAAATGCGCCAGAGAGTGGGGGGAGCAAAGGAGTTGTTGGTTAAGTGGAAGGTTTGCCAGACTATGAAGCAACGTGGGAGCCTTACGAGGTGATCCATAAGCAGCCTCCATTCTTCCACATTGAGGACAATGTACTTATTTAGAAGGGGAATATTGTTATGCATGGAACGCCTCGAGCCGAACCAGTCCCTCTTGGACCGGTCAAGAGCTAACCGATCAGCCAGCTGGGCCGACCCTTACTGTGAACAAATGCAGAGTGGCCCTCAGGTGCAACAACCAAAGGAATCAGGGCAGAAATGAGGTCCACAAGGGGCTCAATCACTTACTCTAGAGGAGAAATTGAAGGGGCTTTGGAGGAAAAGCATGGAAGGAAAGTTTTTGAATTGTTGTAGGAGGATTCTATTAAGGGGAGTAACCTAGGGTTTATTTTTCTGGATGCATTTTTGTAGCTGTTGTGTTTTTTCTTCTTTTGGTGTTGTTCCTAGCGACGTCTAGGGTGTGAGAGAGCCGATCTATTTCTCAAAAGTAGATAATCTTTGTATCTTGCTTGTTTTTATTTGTTCTCCACATGAGCAGTCCTTATTTGAATTGATTCCATCCAGCTATCGTCTTTTCATTGTCTTTTATTCGCTGATTTTGGTGTCGAGGCGTAGTACATTATCCAAAATCTCTTAACATTTTATGTTGTAGCTGTAACTAGCATTTATGGGGACCTGGGACATTGGGTAGTTGCCTTCTAATGTGCTCATATTTAAATAAAAAGATATCCATGCTTGGTTTTAATATTTGGCATGTAAGGGCTCCTCAAACTTGTTGGAGACACGATTTCTAGCATTAATTTAAGGAGGGATGAAAAAAGGGAAATTTCAGCATACTTACAGTGGTATAGATCTTGATCTTCATTGTACCTGATTAAGGCGCTAGTTGAACCTCCTTTACTACCCAAGGGTTCTAGGCAAGTGTGTGCGGCAAAGTTCATTTTTGCAAAAAAAAAATTTCTATAATTTTAATTGATTTAACTTCATTTTTATTGACGAAGAGGTTGCTTTGGACAATCTGGAGATCTTTTGCAACTTTTCTATGACAGGCCAAGGAAAGACCCCTTGCACATTATAGTTGATGGTTTGGGATCATTGTATAATAGTGTTCATCAATCCTTTTATGTTTATAATAGCATCATGACTAATACCATAGTAGGACCTACTAATTGTCTTGTCTATTAGCTTTTGAATATGAATTCCCATCAATTTCGCAGATGCTAGGATATCAATTACTACTATAGGGCTATACACAATACCCCACTATGAACAATGACCATCTTTTGATTTAAATATGAGCACATTGGAAGGCAATTACCCGCTGTCCCTCTAGATGCTAATTACAAGTATAACATAAATGTTAAAGTTCTTGGATGACGTCTATGATCATTGGATTTATAAGAAAATGTTGGTATAGTATTTTGTTATTTGTAAGGAATTGAATCTTAAGAAAATGTTTGTATAATGTTGACATTTTAAAATTTTACTCTTTTAGTCAAAAGTTAGTAATGGTTAAGTGGGCTGGAGCTAATTCGATTTGATATATAAAATTTGTGGTTTATTAATGAAAAGGTAAGAATCCAAGCATATTCTTGAGCATTTTAAATTATTTATGTCAAAATTTTAATTTGAATATTTGTGATTAAAGAACTTAAAGATAAAATTATTGCAGTCATGAAAAGATGAAAATAGTAGTCTAAAAAATTGTTAAATAATGGGTTTTGGAAAAAAAAAAGAAGGATTTAATAAGTAAAATAATGATCTGCTTTAATATTGATTAAATCAAAATAGTGAAGTAGAGTAAGCTTTGAAGAGGTTGTCTAAATATAAAGCCTTAGATGTAAATGAGAAACTTGTTGAGATTTGGAGAGGTCATAAAAGATGTTGTTTATTATTATTATTATTATATTCTTTTTTTTTTAAATAAATTGGAGCAACAGCATTTTGTTACAAATACTTGAGGATCTAAGGTGTTCAGAATTATGATAAATATAGAAGAATTAAACTTGCGAATTGGATAAGAGAGTAATGGAATACAGGTCATCAAAAAAAATAATGTAGGTTTATTTTGATTTATCCTAAATGGTTTACAAAATTTTTCTAGGATAACTAATAGAAAAGCATAGAGATTAGAAAAAAAAAAATCTACATATTATATTGGTTTTTATTGATTTTAAGAAAGCATATGATTGATTATTATGAGAATGAATTCAATATACACTGCGGATGAAAGATGTGTTAAAGGTATATAAAAATTCTTAAAGATATATATGATGGATCACTTACTAGTATTTGAACTATATGTTAAATCATCGAAAAATTTTCAATCATTGTAGGATTATATGAATGATCAATATTGAGTGCATATCTTTTATATTGGTTATATAAATATGGTCCCTTAACAAAAAGTTAATTCAATAGAGAAAATATTTGAAGAAAAGATTATGAAGGACAATTCTTGTAATGATTAAATTAGATGGGTTGTTAAGGTGGCATTTATTGAAGATAAAGATAGTAAAAGATGAACTTACGTGATTTAGACGCATACATTGAAGGGTAGAAATATGCACCGATTGTGTAAGTAAATAAAATTAGAGTTCAAGAACTGGAGGTAAAAGGATAGACATAAGATGAAAGATAGTATTTTTTTCTAAAAGGTTTGTAAAGAGTGTGTTAATACCTATTATAGCACCACTAAGAATGAATGTAAAATAAGGATGCATGAAGCCCGCACTAAATAGTCTGTGATAAGTTTAATAATGGTAATGATGGCACATTATATTATTCGTTCACATGAACAATAAAAATATTATTCAATGAAAGAATGAAAGGTAGGTGATTTGGACTAGTACAATAAAGGCTAGATATATGCACCTATTAGTTATGCAAATCACATAAGAGTTGAAGGATTAGAATAAAAGTGGATAAGCATATGGTAATAAGGATAGAAGTTGTCCTAAAATATTTATGAAGAGTATTTTAATACCTCTTGTAATACTCATTAAGAATGAATAGAAAATAAGTATCCATAAAGACCACCCTAGATCATTTGGATAAAGCTAATGATGATGATGATGGTTCTTTTACATTATTGTTCCCCTGAACAGTAAAGTTATCATTTAGCAATCTTTATTGAGCAATAACCTTGGCTTGTCTGATGTGATTCTCACTCTTTCGACATCCTTGCTTTCTTCAATAAAATCCACAGGAATTCAAATCAACAACTAATTTACAACCATTCTCCATTTGAATTTGAATCAACAACTAACCACAACCAAGTTCCATAATATAATCAATCAAACACTTTAAATTGTAATACAAAATATTCCACTAACATTATATCCACTTTCCAATACATCTTCATCTCATCTATTTCAAATACTTCCTTGAAATTCGTCAACCAATCCCCAAATAACTTCATGAGTCGTTATCGGCAGCCCTCTAAAACTTAATCCAAAACAATCTCCTCCAAAATCTCCAAGGAACAATAAATTGTCGCTCCCTCCACCACTTCACCTCACATTCAAATTTAAATTTCGCTCCTCATCAAGTCATCCCCTTCCCGTCACCTGCTATTCAAATTTTATATCTCAAATCCTCACCCTCTACTTTGTATGCACTCCAAGCTCTTTGAACAATAATATTACTAGTCATGTAAACAACAAAATCAATATTCATCTGAACCGAGATGATGAGTATAAAAAATTAGACAAGTGATAAAAGAAAAACGAAAAGAAAAGAAAAGAAGAGAAAAAAAATCCTTCTACATTATATCAACATCCATCTACTCTTAAGTATTTTTGTATATTGTTTAAGAACATCAAATTTGAATGAAGTTTTGATTGTATATAATAACGCAGCTCCAGTGTTGAACCTTGTATTGCTACTACCAGATAAGTATGCGATATTACTTGTAGAAAATGTTGGTCATTTCTTGTCTGTCTTTGAATTTGTTAGGCATTTTTTTAAAATTTAGTTGAGTTTAGAAGTGATTTATTAACTATTGTTGGTGGTTTATTATTTTTATCTTTTGCAAATAAGAGAATTCTGATTTATATAAGACATATTTATGGTATCATAAAGTTTTTTATTGTGGGTGTGAAGCCCTCCTTGATCCACTAGGATTTGGATGCTTGATCAGACATGCGACTTGAAACCCTTGCAGGAAAGTCAATATACTTGTCAATGTGAGATTTGCTTTTATTATTATTATTATTATTTTGGTACTTTTATGATTGCACTTCATCATCCTTGCATGGGTTTTTTTTATGTTATTTATGGGTCCACCATTCTCACCTTATCTTTGATCGTATGGAGAGGGCTGAAAGTTCAAAAGTTGGATAATTAATAATGAAAGAGATGTAAATCTGACTGGATGATAAACCTCCTACGTGTTAGGTTGAGATGAGGGGTGGTTTTTATCATCTCATCCTGTGGTTCACTAATGGGAAGTTAGCATGAAAATAATTGACAGCCACATATTCACTCCTGCTACTGGTGATTAATAATGTTCGCATACTGAAACACCAGAAAGAAATGTTCATATACTAATATTTTTGCAGAAATTCACCATTTTTTTGCGCTTTGATGTTTCATTTATAATCATGTAACCGTAATGAACAATTTGCCACCTTCGAGAAACTGTTTAATTTTTGCATTTCTGAAGGGTAAACTCTTATATTTATATTAAAAAACCAAATGTAAGAAGAGAATTTTTACTGTGAAAGGGTTTTACCCCATATATTTAAGTGCGGAGGTTTAAAAAATGAACATAATTTGTCGACCATGGAATAACAACTAATTAATGATATTTGTTTGAGCTAAGTCTATAAATCCTCCATGTTGACCTCATTTTTGGTGAGGTCTCTTACTCTTCTCAGAGTCTAGGATCTAGCCTTTAGGGTTTCCTCCTACCGACTCTTAGAGAACTAGTCTGGTACCCACACCGATTAGAAATTCGAGCCACTTCTTGACTCATTACAGTTGACTCATTACAGTTTCATGTGACTGGTACTAAGATCCTCAACACTTAGTTGAGTCGATTAAAACCGGCGCGACGAAACTCAAGTCGAGTACCCTTTGGATCTGAAACCATAGGAAAGCCCATCGCGATCTCTGCGCTCTTGCATGATGCACGAATACCACAATTTACGCGTTGACGCACACAATTATTGAAATTCACGTCTCCTGCACCCGTAGGAGATTTTATGATCGATCACAAGCAATTATTTTAAAGGAATTTGACTTTGATGCGTTTTCGACCCGACCGTCGACAAAGTCTTCCGGGCTACCCCGGATGACAAAACGGATCGCGTCGACATGTCCGGAACGTCGAATTTAGCTAAAGGAGACACCCATTTTGATATGTCATATTGTGCGTGAATCGGGGGGTTTAACTACTTTATATTATATTATTAATATATATTTATTAATATAATATAAGATATGTAAAAGAGGGAGGGGCTTTTAACTTCCCTAAATCCCTAATTTGCCTCTACGTTCAGCTCGGTTCCCTTCGTGCCTGGGCTTGGATTGAGCCCTAATCACTCGTTTCTTTGGGATTATTTCCCCTCTTCGTATAACAAGGAGTTCACATCGCCTCTCTCGACATCCTCTGCCCGAACTACGGCTTCCCGAAGTTTCTTGTGCTTCGTCTCGTTGAGCGGGAATCCATTCACGGTAGGTTGACTTTGGCGCTCTTGTTCCCCGAGGCACGAATGTGGCAATCCTCCTCCTTCCTGATAGTTCATTCCTATGTGGCCTTGGCTGCAATGATTTCTTCCTGCTGGGATAAGCGTTGGGTTGGCCTCCCCTTTGGAGAATTTTCTTTTCTTTTCTTTCCTCTCTTCTGCGTGTATAAGAGGCCGTTGGGGAGTTTTGCTGTGAGGTTACAAATTTTGGGAGCGTTGGAGAGACTGCGGGAATCGTTTCTCGGCTAGGTGCTTGTGAGTTTGGAGTCCTGGAGTTCTGTGGCTTTGCTTGTGAACTTGAGGTTTAGGAGTGTTGTGGCTTTCTTTTGTTGATTACAGAAGCCCGAGCAAGGTATGTTTCCTCTCTTCTTCTCTTCTTCCCTGCTCGACACATGCTGGAGACATTAAAATAGGGGAATGCATGTATAAGGCTTCATTTTGTCTTAACTGGTATTTCATAATGGCGTTGCTATCGATTACTAGGCTTTTAATATTTATGTTGGGTCTGCTTTAAATGGTCTAGGCTGGTAGTTGAGATGGTCGTTTATGGAAAGCATGTTTTAATCCCTGTATACATGCAAGCTTTCTTTTTATGCTTTTATTATCCCTGTAACTGTATGCTAAGGCTACGGTTTTCTTTCTTTTCTCCTTGCTGAGTCGATTCACTGTTGAAAGGAAGATTGGCTAGGGGGGGAGGGCTTACCTGCGTTTCTCTGTTTCCTGTTATTTCCCCTTGTTCGAAATGCATGCTGAGGGAAAATTTTACTGTTGGGGGGCTTATTTCTGTTTCCCTGCTTCCTGTTATCCTAT
>NEWO01000035.1:1795186-1826954 GCA_003013225.1 Phalaenopsis aphrodite | reverse complement strand
TTTTAGAGATCGAGCACAAAACCTCTATGCCTAGAGGGATTATTGCGTGCGGACACCGCATGCATCTCTGCATGCGGTGCTCGATCTTGGTCGTAGATCACGGTGATCTACGGCCAAGATTATTTCCGTCTTTTAAAAAAAATAAAAAAATTTAGATGGGGCCCACCGAAATACATCAGGACCGTAAATCAGGTGATTTACGGTCCGGATCGGGCACCGCAAGCAGCTGCCGCACGCAAGCTGCGTGCGGTGCCCAATCCGTATGGAATAATTTTTCCTATGCCTAGGAGTTGCGCAGGCTCGTCAAGTGCTTCTTTGATAGAGGTGCTCGTGAGGGGGAGAAGAGTTAGAGATGAGAATTTTGGCCTGCATTTCCCTGGTGAGATCGAGAAGAAGAGTTTGGAATGAAGTTATGTAAATTTCATCGATTGTAGAGAGCAAATCTAACTAAGTATATTGTACATTTCTGAAATTTCATGGTAGAAAGTTTTTAATGGTGTTGATCCGATTGCTTTTTCTCATCATTTGATTTTTTCACGTTAAATTTTAGTATAAGTTTTTCTGAAATTATTTATTGTGTTTATGTTCAATTAAATTAAATAGGAGAACGATCGACGAAGTGAAAAGTAGAACGAAAAAAATTTACATTAGAAAATTGTAACACCACAATGGAACACACAAATTTACATTGTTCGGCAAATTGTCTAAGTTCACAGAGTTGCAGATGATTTTAGTATTTGAGGAATTTACACATGTCGATCACCTCAACTTTCAAGATGAATCTTTCACTCTCACTTTGTTGCTATCTTCTTCTCTCTCTTTTTCTTCACTCTCTACACCGAGATACACCAAGAAACTTTACACCGAGATAAATCAAAGAGGACAAACATACAAGAGAAATAAACTCAATTTCTCTTCTACCACAAGCCACCAAGAAAAAGCCAAGGGAGAACAATTTTTTTCTTCTTCTTTTTTCTTCATTCACCGCAAGGAACTACACCTTGCACTTCTCTTCCTCTCTCCAGAGGCAGTATGTCGTGATTTCTAAACTTCAAGGAGAGCCGTCTGAAGTCTTTTATCACGAACAGAAGGAAGCGAAGAGATGCTTCGCTTCACAAAAAGGGAAGGCAGGAGCGGTTGGCGCCTACATTTCGTGATTGGATGCTTCGCTTCACGTGCGGGAAAGGGCAGAGGCGGGATCGCGAACGAAAGATTGAAACCTTTTGAAAGAGCAGGAGGGGGTCCGAACCGAGCTGCAGCATAACAAAATGAGCATAGCCCTGCAATTGCGGAACATATACGGTCTTGAACGCAAAAACCGGCCACTTGGGCAGCTCAGTGCTTCGCTAATTTTCACAATATATATGTGGTATTTACATATATACCACCTAATTTCTATGTAACTACATATTAAACATCTAAGCATTAAATTTATAACGCCCAAAAATATAAAAAACACAACATCAAAAAACACCTTTTATAAAATATTTTTAGAAAATTTTACGAATATACAGTTTGAGCATTGATACGCCACTAACAAATTTTCATCATTCGTCACAAATCTCGAAGCATAACACAAATCTCGAAACAATAATTTAAGCACGAAACATTTAAATATTAATAAAAAGTCATCCACAACTCTGATATCAGCAAACTTATAGTAAAAAAGACCGGCTCGATGAAACCGACCCCATGATATGAAAACTAGTTTAATCCAAGTCAAATCAAACTCAAATCAAGTCATTAAACTACACTTGGAAGATTTTTGTACACATTTGGAAGGTTAAACAGATATCGACACTGGCAAGTTTATACTCGAATTGAGCGGCTCGAGAAGACGAGTCCAACGAGACCAAGATCACTCAATTACGACATCGTTAAGACACTCAAATGTACATTAAATGAGACATAATCGGAGAAAACTCGATCAAAGTAGTTAATATTCATGCATTAATTGCATCTAGAACACTATAAATAGACATCCACCTCTCACATGAGTGGAAGCTAAAGTCTAGAGAGAGTCTGAGACCTTGAGGAGAAGCTGCAGCTCAGCATCATCGCCGACCGTCGTCGACCACCGCCGCTGTTGTCGACCTCCGCTAACCGCCATCAACCACCACTGACCACCATCGATCACCACCAACCACACGCCGTCAGCGAAGTTGTAATCTAAAAAATATAGTTACTATTTTCTCGTCTGTGAGATAAGGAATTTCTATAATCATCAATTCAATAGTGAATTTTCACAACTAGGCCAAACCCCGTGGTTTTTCCCTTTACAGATTTTCCACGTAAAAACTTATGTAGTCATCACCGCTTATTTCTTTTTCATCTATGTGTGTGCTAAACTTTCGTACAACGCTAAAACGATAGTCCGTTACTCTGCCGCCGCAAATTTTCTAGCAGACATCAAGTTTTTTCAGAAATATTCAAATATTAATTGAAATATATTTATTTTTTCATTATGAATAACTCTGATTGGATGAGAAAATGCTTATAATTTTTAAATATAGAGATTTTAAAATGACTTGGAATCAAATGCATATATCAATTATAAAATCTAATATATACTAAAAATTAAATAAGTAATATATAATGTAAAATATGTATTTTTAATATATAACTTCTACACATCATTCGATTATATTTTGAAAATTTTACACACATTTTTTTGTATTTTCTTATTATCACTATAAATAAATATCAAAAAAATTTAAACAAATTAAATATATATTTATATTAAAATTATATTTAAATTTGAATAAAAAAGAAAGAGATAATTTGTCCAGAGGAGGAGGAAGCAAGAATCTTGAAATAAGCAAATGAACCCTGATAAGGTTGAAAATTAAATTGTCTCCCAACAGAGCTGGCAAACCCTATCTATGGCTAAATCTTAAGCTCTTTAATCCTGCCAAAAACCCTAATTACTGATCAGCCCAAACTTCCATGAAAGCCATTACCAAAGCACCTCTTCCCCAATTCAGGCTGCCTTTCTTCTCTGAGGCTCCCCTTTGGATTTATTAGCCAACAATAAAGATATTTATATAATCATCCCTCTCACCCCAAAACATTCCCCTTGTCCAGCTGCCCTCAAATTATTTTTATACTCACTTACATTTATACCATGAAAAAAGAAACAAATGACAAAATAATAATAATAATAATAATAATATTAAACTTTCACTTCTGAACTATGCAAAGCCACTGTGGGAAGAGAGCCCCATTTGATTGTCAGCTAAATCATATATATGCATAATGTATAGAACATTTTTTTTAAAATGTGATTTTATGTTATATGTATGAGACAACACAAAATGATAATCTCAAGTGTTATCATTTTCATATCTAAAAAGAAAAATACATATTTTCATATATTGATACGGTGGTATGTATCCAAAAAATGAAGTTTTGATCTTAAATATATAATTACATAAGAATTGGGTGGTATTGTTAAATCGTTTTAGAACTTAGAGCTTGATGTTGTTCGTGAGTTCATACAATCTGGTAAATGCCATATTTTTTTGGAGGAACGTATAGAAGAAGAAGTGCTAAAGTTAGTTTTTCTCACTTCATAGCAGGGAATAACTCAAAGAAAGGAGTCTTCTCTTCCCCGGTAACGAGAGAGAGATGGAGAGAGTCTAGTTTTTTATAGAGAGAGAGAGAGAGACTCATAGGTTATTTTATTCTGTTTCTCTCAAAGAGACTCTCTCTTATTTGTGAGAGTTTATAAAATTAATTATATTCTGTAGTACTGTACCTGTTCGTGGTATCTTGCAGAAAAGATCGTGTTGTGAGTGTCAGGTGGTACCATAAGCTTGACGCATGCATCATGAATTAGACATCATAATCTTATTTTAGTGAATCGTTTGCCAAGGACTAGTTCAAAGATTTTGGCAAGTGGACTCAGCTCAACCACTTCAGTAGATGGGCTCAACTTGACCATTTTGGCAAGTCCTGTTCTTCAGATATGAGTCTTTGAAACCCATAAGACATGTTGACTCTTATGTCGCGACTCCAAAAAAGCCTTATTTAAATATTGAACCCAATTTAGGCATACATGTATACATGTAAATCTTTCTTATAAAAAATTAGTTTTTAAATGCTGATAATTGTAAACCAGCATCAAAAGCATTATTAATTACAAAATGCCACCAGAATGCTAGAATGCTATCATGCATTTAGAGTCGCACAAATCATGTAATCTTTGTGTGGTACATTTTAAGCTGTTTTTAAAGATCCTAAATGTTACTAACTATAACTATGATCTTAACTCCATGACAAAAATCTATTTTGTGCTATGTTTTTTAAGTAGGACTAGTGAGCTATGACAGAGCATATTAAAGGAGGTAACATTCAACAGTAAACTTTGATCGAGTCAAACAAAACATAATGCTGTATGTTTCTGCTAAACTGCTGTTGAGAATTTATTATAAAAGCTCTGGTAATTATTCTAATTTGTTCATGCATTATAATAATTTATGTATTAATATAATATTTCCAATTATAGATTCTTATATTTTTAACATCACACAAAAAAAAAGTACTATAATTCTTCAACTAGACATGAAAAATCATGACAGATCTACCAAATAATAGTCAATAAATCTTGAAGAGCGACTTTTCATCATAAATTTTTATACAGTACTTCGTTTAGCTGAAAAATTAATGAGAAAAACTGAGAAAAAAATAATAAAGTAGTATCAAGCAAAGTTTAAAGATTGCAGTGTTGCAGACGCTCAGAGGAGAGGGAGATCGGGCAGCTAGGGCAGTTTTATTTTGCTTTCCTGTCTTCGAAATTCTTTGCTCAAGAGTCCTCGGAAGTAATAATATTTAGGAATTCAATTGGTGTTTAGGCCTCCAGATGGAGAGAGGGAGGAAATGAGTGGAAGAAGCTTGTGTGTGTGAGAGAAACAGATAGAGAGGGGAGGGAGACTGGAGGCTGGAGAGGGCTCCATTCTTGCGCTTTATTCGGTTCAAAATAGTGTCTTTGCTGCAACTCTGAGAATGAGGTTACGAATGGAAGAGTGCCCACCTTCGCTTCTTATCATCACCCCATTCTCCTCTCCTGTTTTCTAGTGCCTACATTACTTTCTCCCCCTTCAAAGCTCCGACTTTTTCGACAAAATCCTGCATTTGAGTTTTAACAACCCGACTCTTGCTTCTTTTCTTATTAGCCTATGCACCCTACTTTGATCCTATAAAACTATTACTGGGAGAGTTCCAAAATCCTTTTTTTTATTTTTCTTAAATCCAGATGATGTTCATGGCAGTTTCTCTGTTCATTTCTTATGAAGAATCCATTAATTAAGAGATCAGGGGAATAGTTCAGTGGAGAAAGAGGTGGGCCTCTTCCTTCAAGGCACTCTCTCTGTCTCTATTTTTCAAGTCATAATTGGTTTGGACCCATTTTCTCTTATCTGTTATTTCCCACCAGTCAAGTAAAACCCCGATTCCTGTCGAGGTGCTTTGGCGAAGGAAGGGGGAAAGAGGAGGGCTTTTCTCCTCAGCTGCATGAAGGAGCTCTGCAACAATGAGGGATGAGAATTCTAAGAAAAGCAAGGTTTTTGGATTTCCCTTCTTTCTTGTTCTTTCTTCGTTTGTGCGTCTTTGAGTACTGGGATTGCTGATCTATTCCCGTTCTTCTCTGCAGCTCTCATGGTCCAAGACCCTGGTTAGGAAATGGTTCAATATCAAGAATAAAGCTCAGGACTTTCATGCTGATGATGTTGTTGAGAGAGGTTTCCCTCTTGATTCCTCTTCTTTTGGTTCCTTGCTTTGATTTATCTGTTTCTAGGGTTTGGATTCATTTGTTTTTTTCGACTAGGTTTGGAGGGATCTGTTCCGTATGCCTTGTTGGTGTCTGATTGAACTACTTCAAGCCATTTCATTGCGTTTTTTAAAGATTGATAGATTTGCTTCTGTTTTCGTTTTTTTATTTTTTATATGATAATTGGTAAATAAAATGATAGTTTTGATCTGCAAAACAATTTGTAAGGCTGCTGTCTTGTCCTCCCCCATTCCATTTTTTGAGCTGTTTTATCTTTTGCAGGCGTAGATGGAGAATGGAGGACCAACTTTTCTGAGAGAGAAACATGGACTGTTAAGAAAAGCAAGACAGGTAAACAACTCTGCCAGTCCCTTAGCCCCAAGAGCTTTGGACCACATCAAAAGAGCTGCTTCTCTTCTTTTTTTGCTCTCTTCTTTTCCATTTTTCTTTTGAATGTCTAGTTTCTTTCATTGCCTTCACTCTCTTTCTCTCTCTCTCATTCTCTTCTCATCTAATTTTCATTGTGGGTCCTCAGAGAGATTCTGTAAGAGGAACCCTGATCGAGCTTGGCAAGCAAGTTTTGATTTTGATGAAGCTCAAGTAACTGATACTCAGGATTACAGGTTTTTACCCCTTTCTTCCTCCAATTAGAACAATCAAAATCACTTTTTTTAAAAAAAAAAAAATTGTTGATCTCAATCGCTTCAATCTGTCGCCCACTCAATGCCACCAAATTTCTGCTGGTTTAATGTTTGTTTATAGATTATTCGTTGCAACATGGAATGTTGGTGGAAAATCCCCACCAAGCCATCTCAACCTTGAGGAATGGTTGCATGCCTCACCTCCAGCTGATATTTATATACTGGGGTAAATTAAAATCCCATCTCCCATTGATCCTTTTTTTTTAAAAAAGGCATTTTTATATAAAATAAATTTCTTCATCAAAGGTTTCAAGAAATCGTTCCTCTTAATGCCGGAAACGTCCTGGGTACCGAAGACAATGGCCCCGCGAGGAAATGGGTTTCTCTGATCAGAAAAACATTGAACAACCTTCCCGGCGCGAGCGGATATGGGAGCTTCCACACACCTTCCCCAGTCCCCAACCCAATTGCTGAGCTTGATGATGACTTCGAGGGTTCTTCGACGAGGAAGAAGAACTCATACGTCTTTCATCGCCATTCCTTCCAGTCCCTAAGCCGGAGCTTAAGGATCGACGGCGACATCATGGTTCCACAGCCGTCTGTAAATCGTCGATTCAGCGTTTGCGATCGAGTCATATTCGGCGGCAGGCCGAGCGACTTTGATCCCAACTACAAATGGGCTTGTTCTTCCGACGATGAGAATGTCGGAGTAGAATCGCCTACTACCTTCTTCTTCTCCCCCATGTCCTACGGCTATGGTGTTCCTGCGAGTACGGAAGACAGAGAGAGATGTGTGGGGAGATCAAGGATTAATACAAGGTACTGTCTTGTTGCGAGCAAGCAAATGGTTGGGATTTTCCTCACAGTGTGGGTCAGGAGTGAAATAAGAGACGATGTGAAGAACTTGAAGGTTTCCTGCGTTGGCAGAGGTCTTATGGGTTATCTTGGAAATAAGGTTTTTGTTCTGACTTTTTTCAGAAACTGCTGATAATGGGTTATATGTTCCTTCCTTCCTCCTCCTTATAGTTTTGATTCTCACAGGGTTCGATTTCAATCAGCATGTCTTTGCACCAAACAACATTCTGCTTCATCTGTAGTCATTTAACCTCCGGCCAGAAAGAAGGCGACGAACTTCGGAGGAATTCAGACGTAATGGAGATTCTAAGAAAGACGAGATTCCCACAAGTTAATGAACACGGCAACGAGAAATCTCCTGAAACAATCTTAGATCATGAGTAAGCACATTCCATACTTATTACTTAGTTACAACTTCAAGATTTAAGATAAATTTTTCTCCTTTTTCTCGTTTCAGTCGAGTAATATGGCTTGGAGATTTGAATTATAGAATCGCTCTTTCCTATCGGTCAACGAAGGCTCTGGTTGAAATGCACAACTGGAAAGTGCTGCTCGAAAAGGATCAGGTGATTTAGGAATTAATCCTTGTCTTTTTATCTGTTTAACACAATTTTTAAAAGAAAATTTGCTGTAATTTACAGAAAGCTTCGATTCTTTTATTCTTTACTTAGTGGTTCTATTAGCTTGACCGCTACATTTGCTACAATCTTTTTAAAAACAGCTTAGGATCGAGCAAAGGTGCGGGCGTGTTTTCACTGGGTGGAATGAAGGAAGAATATACTTTCCCCCGACGTACAAGTACTCTACTAACTCGGACCGTTATGCCGGCGATGACATGCACCCGAAAGAGAAACGTCGGACACCGGCTTGGTAATTAAAATTATTACACTAATCCCATTTAGGAGTGTCAGTCTGTATGTCGGCTTTGGGTCTAATCTAATGGCTCGACTAGAAACTACTTGTCTTGAAGCCAACCCGTTCGTTAAACGGGTGAGAAAGTCGAAACTGAACCTAACTCGGCATCAACCCGTTGACTTGAACCAAACCCAAAAATTATTTCGGTCAACACGAACTTAATTTTTTCGGGCCAGGTTCGGATCGAGTTGGAGTATCGGGCCAATTTTTGACACACCCAATCTCATTCCCTGTCATTGTTCTTCCTTTCGATTTTTCAAAGGTAATGAACAAGTTTTCTTTGTTTCAACAGGTGCGACCGAATTTTATGGTATGGAAGAGGTCTTCATCAGCTGGCTTATGTTCGTGGAGAGTCGAGATTTTCTGATCACAGACCGGTTTACAGTATTTTCGATGCCAAGGTTGAGTTGAATCGTAATCGTGTCGGCAGGAATACGAATTATGTGAGCTCAAGAGTGGCTGTGGAGGAACTCTTACCTTACCCTCATGGATACACTGAATACAATTTCTACTGATTTGGGATTAAGGAGCTTTATTGGTAAAAAGAATTTACAAATTACATGTTGAGATCAATCTGTGAGAAGTGGAAACTGAGATTTGAACTTCTTATGGTAACTTATATATCAGATTTTACATTTCATTTTTTTTCTTTTTTTGTTGTTATAATCTGCTCTTTGTTTAAATTTCTACTTTGGGATTCAGATTTCTCTGTAGAATTCAAGAGAGAAAGAGCTAGTAGCCACAGAGGTAATGAATCATCTTGTTCATCTTCAATATCCTGTCATTTTCTGATATGATTGTTGATTTTCTAAGAAAAGAAAAAACTTCTTCAACATACATTGACTTGTTTCATCCCTTTTTTATTTATAGATAAACAAATTTATGAAGATGGGCCGAATATGAAGCAATAAAGTAACTCTCGCCATACTGACTGTCATGAATGGAGTTCTAAGAAGTCTGCAACTGAGAAGATGATCATACTGCATCAGCATGCAGAGCTCTTTTCTGAGAACTGGAAGCTCATTAGTCATAATTGCTAACCTATTCTTTCTTAGCAAATAGTAGGTAGGAGTTTTGATTTTATTGTATTTTTTTTTTGAAGCATGGGGCAGAAGAATCATAGCAGATTAATAAAGAAGTGTAAAAAATTTTCTTTTTGATTTTTATAATTTGGAAAGGATGAGAGATGAGCTGCATACATACTTACAGCATCAGAGATAGGGGAATGTAAGCAATTTTATATGGTTTTTATTCATCTGTAAAAGGTTTTGCTACTGATTGCATCTCTGTAAAAGCTTTTGTTTTCAGTTTCAACTGCAGCTGCTTTAATATCTAGAGTGCATAGAAAGCTACAGGCATGACTGTTGGTCTGTGAGTTTGATCAGAATTGTTAAGCGTCTTGGGAAGAAAAAAAAAAGAGGCAAATTGTGTGTAATGACATTCTTTTTGTGCAATTTGTTATGCAAATACTGTACTTTATTATATAGTTTTTATTGAAAGTTTAAAATGATGAGATTATTTTGATGTTTTTTTTGTTATAAGTAGAAGAAAAAATGGTAAGTTTAGTATATATGCTTTATTTACTACTTACTTTAGTTTGCATAAATATTTATACATTATATAATATATAGTTTTAAAAGTTATTGTATTGTCTTTTATATAAAGATTTTAGCTATGAAATAAATCTGTTTTTCAATTGCTATGGTATTTAAATTAGTTTTATTATTTAAATATTTAATAGAAATTAAAAGTTTTTCTAGCTTGATTATTATTAATGTTTGATAATTTTTCAAAATAATGCTGCATAATAATTTACAAATTTGATTTTAATTATTCAGAGTATGTTTTGTTAACAGCATTATGCAATGTAACAATTTGAAGGAGGATCCTACAAAAAATTATCAATGTCATAGAAGAATAGGATCACAGGATTCGAGAAAATCAGAACAATAAATTTAAATAAAAAGCACAATAAAAAATAACCAGAAAAAATATAAGAATTTTAAGTAGAAAAATTCAAAAACGAGAGAAAATTGCGGAGACACTACCACAAAATTTACTATGAATTTAATAGGGTTTTATAAAGGATTCATGTAAGTTTCTTCTTCACACGATGAAATTTACCGTGCACCACTCCACACTCTTCTTATCGATCTGGCGTAAAAATGCATGTCAAAAAACAACAAAATCATTCTCCCCAACAATTCTAACATTCCTTGGGATTTCGTTGATGAATAAACAGTAGTTACGCTCCAAGCCTGCACATACGTTGCCTGAAATCGTGAAATCTCATAAAAACTGCTTCGGGCGCCTAGGCTCCAGAATTTGATCTCCCCATTTCTCTGGAAGCGAGCGCCCTAGCGTCAAAAGTGTGCGACCAAATGCCCAGTTTCGACGCAGGACTTCCACCTTCTCGGCATGGGAACACTCAATGGGCGCTTAAGAGCCCATAAGCTGACGCTTAGCGTCGGGTGCACTGACTGCGTGGAAGCCAACCTGTATGTTGCTCACGAGTGCTACAATTAGAATTCAAAACTAACAATCTCTTACTTGGAGACTGATAACACCAAGTCCAGTCCTCTGCACCTACAACTTCATCTGAATTCGTATCGTGGTCACATACCATGGTGTGACTCACCCTTAGTCTCAGCCTTCATGAAATTGAATTAATGTCAAGCACAACTTCAGTTTCTCAACAGTCACCACCTTCGCCAACATATCCGTAAGAATTTCAGCTGTATGCATATTTCCCAGAAATAACTTCTCATCTTCTACAAGAGGTCGAATTAAATGGTATATGAACTACATGTGTTTAGTCCTCGCGTGAAAAACTGCATTCTTAGCAAGATGAATCACACTCATAATGTCGTTGTAGAGTTTTTCAATCCATTTCTCCTTGCTCAATTCTGCCATGAAACTTTGTAGCCAAATCATCTCTTTTCTAGCATCAATAATAGCAACATTTTTGGTTTCCTTAGTAGAAAGGGCAACGATCTTCCGCCACCCACAAACCCAACTCACTGTTGTGCTCCTCAATATGAAGATATACTGATTGTACTTCTCCTACCAGGTCTGTATCTACAAATCTCTATAGATTGATCCCTGTATTTCCAAAACAAAGTGTTATGTTTATTGTTTCTCTCAAATATCTAAGAACCACTTTACTGCCCCTCAATGATGTCTGACTAGATTTCCCATGTCTAAGAACCACTTTACTGCCTCTCAATGATGTCTGACTAGATTTCCCATATACATGTTAATTATTCTCACAACATGTGCAATATTTGGTTTGGTGCAAATCATCACGTACATCAATCTTCTAACAGCTGAAGCATACAGAGCTTTCTTCATTTGTGCTTGCTCTGCTTCAGAGTTAGGTGATAGCTCTTTAAATAGTTTGTAGTGACTGCCTAAGGGAGTGCTAACTGGTTTCACCTCACTCATGTTGAACCTATGAAGGATCATTTCAATATACTCTGTCTGAGAAAACCTCATTGTTCTTGCACTATTGTCCTTGCTGATTCTCATCCCGAGGATCTTCTTAATTAGACCTAAATTCTTCATCTCAAACTCACTTGATAACTGATTCTTCAAGTCCTTGATTTTCTTTTTCTCTGTCTCTACAATCAACATGTCATCTCCATATAATTGAAGCTGGATGTAATAGTTACTAAAGTGTTCGGTGAAACAACAGTGATCTGTCTGGCACTTCAAGTACCCTTTTTTCTAACATAAACATATCAAACCTCTTGTACCATTGCCTTGGGGTCTACTTCATGCCATAAAGGCCCTTCTTCAATTTGTAGAGCAAAGTTTTTTTGCTTGGAATCTTGTAACCTTATGGTTGCACCATGTATAGCTCTTCCTCCTCGTCTCCATGTAAGAAAGGTATTTTTACATCCATCTACTCCAGATATAAATCTTCCCCTACTACCAAACTCAACAAAATCCTGACAACTGTCATCTTCACCACTAGGGAGAAAATCTTTGGATAATTCACTCCTTTTTGCTGTAAAGACTTCACAACAAGTCTTTTCTTGTAGCAATTGTTACCATATGACTGTTCTTTCAGTCTGTAGACCGACTTTTTGTGTAGTGCCCCTTTATCATTTGGTAGTATTGTCAAATTCTAAGTCTAATTTGACTCTAAAGATTGTATTTCTTTATCCATTGCGAGCTCCCACTCTCTTGGCTCTTTAACTTGAGTAGCCTACTCAAAGCACTCTGGTTCACCAATATCAGTTAGTACAAATAGTGTAAAGAAAGAGAATATCATTGTATGGGTTGTTTCACTCTGTTGGATCTCTTGAGTTCTTTAGTATGTGTCTGACGAACTTCCAATACTCCTTTTGGTTGAGCACTTCTTCTTTCTCCATCCTCCTGATCACCAGTATCATCCATCTCCACGTTTTTGGATTCTTCATAAGGTGCCAACGGACTCTCCTATATTCTAACCCCATCCTTGTACATCTCCATCTTGTTAAAATTGACGGCCCACGCTCCTCATGAATTTGTTATTATAATAATCCCAGAACTTATACCCAAACTCATCTAAGTCATATGCAATGAAGGTGCAATGACAAGTTTTGAGTCAAGCATACTTCTAAAACCTGTATCAACATGCACATATGTAGAACACCCAAATACTCTTAAATGAGATAGGCATACCTTTTTTTCACTCCAAGCTACTTCAAGTAAGCCTTCCTCCAAAGATACTAACGGACTACGATTAACTACGTAAACTAAAGTGTTAACTGCTTTAGCTAAAAACTATATCAACAAACCTGCATGAAACCTCATGCTTCTAGCACGCTCTGTGATTATTATGTGCATGCGCTCAAACACACCATTCTGTTGTGGTGTCATTGGGACAGTGAACCCATTCCTTATCTGCTCTGTAGAACAAAAATTGTTGAACTTCTGATCATGGTACTCACCCCCATTTTCTGATCCAAGACATTTCAGCTTCAAATCTGTCTCATTTTTTACCATTTTCTTTCATTTTTTAAGGACTTCAAATACATCAGATTTTTTCTTTAAGAACTAAACTCATACCTTTCTCGTGAGATCATCAATGAATGTGACAAAATAGCGAGAACCTCCAATGGATTGAACTAAAGTAGGACCTCATTCGTCGATACGCATTAAATCAAATTTCATTAACTTCACCACTGACCCGCCCTTGGAGAAAGAAACTTTCTTCTGCTTGCTAGAAATACAGTCTTCACATAAATTCATATCAATTGATTTCAAATCGTGAAGCTTATTCTTAGAAAGTATGGACTTCATATATTTGTCGCTCATATGGTCAAGCCTACGGTGTCATAGACATGCATCCACCCTGGTTCCAACCACATCAATGAAATCAGTTATTTCATTGATCAGATGAAGAGTGCCTTCAATGTTGCCCTGAGCAATCACTAATGCCCCCTGATCACCTTCCACGAATCACTTGTGAAAGTTTTCATGAGTCCTGACTTTGTCAGCTGGCTCATAGAGATGAGATTTCTTTTCAACCTATGAGCATGTCTGACTTTAGTAAGCTTTCAGACTGTTCCATTCGACAACTTGATATCAACAAAACACTTTCCTATTATAATACAAGCCTTATTATTTCCCCAAAAATCCTTCCTTTGATCACTCCGAGTATAGTTTTTGAATACCTCTTTATTGGAGCAAGCATTAAAAGTGGCATTTGAATCCATTATCCAGAATTCAATGTTGACTGGTGATAACACCAGTGAGTCATTTTGGATTTCACTTATGAAGACATTCAAAGAAAAACTATTATCTTGTCCTCCACCACTAGTTTTCCTTAGAGCTTTATAGTCCTTCTTGAAATGCCCCTTTTTACTGCAATTCCATCATTCTCCTCTGCTTGACTTGGGCTTTCCTTTCGTAGAATTGGATTTTCCTTTGTCTGTAATCGTGCCCATATTTTGTTCTTTGCTACCAGCATTCAGCGCAAATCCTAAAGATTCATCATTCGTTGTTATTTCTGAGAACTTTTTCATTCAACATCAGACCCACAATATCATCAAAGTTTAACTTTGAAATCTCTGAAGAATTACTCAACGCTATTGCCAAACCATCTCAGCTTTTTGGCAAAGAAGATAGTATCACTAGTGTTGTTACCTCATCATCAAACTTGATCCCCACACAACACAATTGACTTGTCACAGTGTTAAAGTTATTGAGATGCTCTGTTACTGAACTGTTTTCCACCATCTTCGCTTTGAAAATTTTCTTCCAAAAAAAAAAATCTTATTAGAAGCCAAAGTTTTTTATACATCTTGGTCAATGCCAATATGAGATTCACTGTTATTTTCTCATTCACAATGTTGAACGCAATAGATGAGGAAAATGTTAACCCAATCAAACCCAATGACGTTCGATCCAACACTTCCCATTCCTCCATAGGCATAGACTCGGGTTTCTTTGTGATTCATTGTAATGGCAAGTACAATTTTTTTCTAATACAACAAATCATCCACCTGCATCTTCTAGAAAACAAACGTAGTCCCATTAAACTTCTGTACCTTGAACCTCGCTTATTTGACCATTACTCCCACTCGAATCGAACCCCGCTCTGATACCAGTTTTGTTGGGGATCATCTGAACATTCTCAATTGCACAACGAGATAGGATCATACGATTCAAGAAAACTGAAACAATAATCTTAAACCAGAAGCACAATAAAAAAATAACCAAAAATGAACACAAGAACTTTACATGGAAAACTAGAGAACGAGAAAAAGAATCACGGAACCACGCGACCACAAATTTCACTATGAATTTTAAAGAGTTTGACATAAGATTCACACATTTTTCTTCTCAACACTCAGATGAAGAAAATTATAATGCACCACACCATACTCTTCCTACTGATCGATGTAGAAACTCACATCGAAAAATACCATAATTCTTCTCACCAACACCTTTCACCTTCACCAGGATTTTGTTTATGAACGAACACAAAGCTCCCTGCTTGCACATCCGCTGACGGAAATCGTGACATAAATAACAGTTCTCGTTAAAACTACTATGGGCGCTTGGGCACCCAATTCTTTGGAAGCAGGCATCCAAGCACCAAAATTGGGTGCCTGAGCGCCCAGTTTGGGCGCATGACTTCCACCTTCTAGGTCTGGGAGTACTCAATGGGAGCTTAAGCGCCCATAGAGCGGCGCCTTGGCGTTGAGTGCTTTGACTACGTGGAAGCCAGTCTGATTGTTGTTCATGGGTGCTCCAATCACAACTAACAAACTTAACAATTGCATTATAGAAGCTATTAATTTTAAAAAAATAAATTATTATGAAATTATTTTCTAAAATTACTATAATTTTAAATTCCTTAATAATAAATTATAGATATTTTTGTCTATTTTTTAAATAATATGGATTAAATGCATATTAAATTTTATTTTATTTGCTAAACTTTTTAAGTGCCAAAAAAACTTGTTTTCTTTTAAAACTAGTAAATTTCAGAAAAAATATAGAATGACATGTAATATTTTATCATGTCTTGTAAGTTAAATTTCAAGATTAAAAATGAGCCAAGTTGCTTATTTGAGTTGGTGCTCATTTACTAAAAAAAACTTTTCAAGTTAGAGCTCCATCTCAATTTGAGTATTTGATTAGCATATTAAGTAGCCTTCACTTAAGCATTTTAATAACATTGTTGACAAGCTTTAAATGATATTGATCGATCCATAAATAATTGAAGCCATAAGTCATTCAAGTTCTTTCAAGCACAAACAAAATTTTTGTAAAAAAATTCAAGCTTTTACAAATAGCTTATAAAATACTCTTGTGAGCCACAAGTAAATATCAAATCTTTTGAATCATTTTGCAGCCTTGAGTTACATTATATTCAGCAAAATTATATATAAGATAAAGTAACATTCATTCTTAATAATATACTTCTTCCTTGAACAAATTAATATTCTATAGATTATAGGAAAATTTATGTGCATAGCACACAATTCTTATGTACTTACATATCTAGTACCCAAAGTTGATATTTTCACTTATAACCTTATGTTGTATTTCACTTCTAAAAGCAAAGTAATTGTGAGATTCTTTTTATGTGAGATTAGGGCTGTGTTTTGGGGTAACTGTGTATTTGATAAAATTGAGTTTTACATGACTTTTCAAAAACTTATTGTAGGAAGTTGAGTTTTGCAATCATATTTGGCTAAGTGTGGTGAATAATTCGACTTTGACAAAATAAAGTTTTTTATAATTTTTTATGCAGCAGTTTCATAGTTATAGTTGCCTCAAAAAGGAGAAATTATTGCATACGTACACCGCATGCATCCCTGCATACGGTGTCCAATCCTGACCGTAGATCATGGTGATCTACGGTCAGGATTATTTCTATTTTTAAAAAAAAAAAAGAAAAAAAAAATTAGGTGGGGCCATCGAAATACATCAGGACCGTAGATCAGGTAATTTACGGTCAGGATCGGACACCGCATGCAAGCTGCATGCGGTGTCCGATCCGTATGAAATAATTTTTCCTCAAAAAGGGTGTAAGTATTTGAGTGACATGCATGCAAACAAGAATGCTTAGATGTGAGATATGTAAATACATAAGTATTGGGGTTATGTACGTAAATGCTCCTACATTATAATATATTACTGTATACAGAGCACACAGAACGAGATAGAGGAGAGAGAGAGAGAGAGAGAGAGATGGGGGCACTGTGGAAGGATAAGAATGAGCAAAGAAATTTGCTGATTTGACCAATCAGATCAGCCGTTTGAAGATCAAAATATCACATTTCAACCATCAAAGGGATCATAAATTCAAAACTGGTTCGCTCAACTTCTATATTCTTCTTCTTTAAAAAAATGAAAACAAGCTGAAGAAGGTAAGAAAGTCCATACGAAGACTTACACACTCATTGTGGAATCTGTGGCTTCTCAATCCAAACGAGAAAAAAAGTTCAGAACTTGAAAATTTTATTGCAGCCATGATATTGACCCAAACCTAATAAGTTGATCTTCTCTAACCCAAAAACAATAATGGAATGATGCCCAAAAAATTCTTTCACCATTGTTGTGTAGGGTTTGTTTGGTGAGATTAAGTTTTGATAATTTTGAATTAGGTGTAATTTAAATTTTTAAAAGGAAATTAAAAATTTTACAAGCACTCTTGAAATCTATCAAAAGTGATAATTTTTTAAATTATATATTCATAAAAAGTAAAATCAAAATCCCCATTTTTTTTTTAAAGTTTATGACAGTAATTGAATCATGACAACCAAATTGTATTAATCTGATAATTTATTTTTTTTGTACTTCGCTCCATCGAATGATGCTTATAATTCAAGAAATAAATGAGATTTTGATTTATTTTATTTTATTTTTCGTTGTTAGGCAGAAAGGGCACATGAATCAAATAGTTGGGGATACTTCATTTTGTTTCCAACCAATGTTTTGATCCCTAAGACATGAACTTAAAGTCAAATTGTATAACAAAATGCTACTTGATGGAGTACATGTTTTGGAACCATATAGTGTTTCAAGAAGAATAGCCAGGGTTCTTTAGTCAAGTTGTCCAATCAAACTTACAGATTAATGTGTCTGAATTTGTCCTATCGAGCGAATGTTTTTGAACAATCAAAACAACCAAACCAACCATCCATTTAATCCAACAGAACCTCTTCCACCAGCTCAATCACCAAGTTAAGTTTGATAGCTCTCCTCCGAAACTCGATTGGCAAAAGGGACCAAGTTCGTGTCATTCTCCAAAATATCAACTTATTTGTGAAACTGAACTCACCAACATCGATTCCTCTCAAACACTTATTACGTCGATAAGGATGTCATTCTACAATAGCTAAAGAGAACATTTCTGCCAGAGATAATGTTAATTATAATGTCAAAACTATATAAATACAATAATATAAAAATCATAAATCTTTTGGGACATATATGTAATAAATGGCTAATTTTTAAATATATGAATAACTTTTCTATAAATAAAGAGAAAATTATTGCAAAAGAAGACACAACTCTTTGTGTCTCCCTTTTTTCTCTAAAAAAATGATTTTTTTCTCTCATGGCTTATTCTCTTATTTCTTAGTTCCAACTTTATAATGTTAGGTGTTAATGCATTTGATATTTCGGATTCCGGAACATACAAAGCGATACTCTTTGCATATAAAAGTCGAAGGTACAATTAAAAATAAAATGGTCTTATCGCCGCACATGACCTGCTAAAATTAAAAATAAAAAGATTAAAAATATATATATAGAAAAATAGGGGGCCAAAAGAGGATTGTGGACAAAGTGTTTCCTTTCCCACGTGCCGGATCCCCTACACACGCGCCACAAAAAGAAATAATAGGTACGATTCGCTGTTTCTTACCAAACAGCACTTCACCATTCTTAGATTGTTCCTGTTCTTGTGCCCTGAAAAGCCCATTTCGTGGGAAAATATTTGCGTACATAAGACGTACGCAGTGCTGCGTACGTCCTGGGGTTATTCAGGATGTACAGGGGTGTTATATCGAGATTATATCCCTTTGTAACTTCTCTGTAACCTCCATGTAACCTACAAATGAATTTCGCGCTTCTGTAATTTCATGGGAACAAATAAGTTACACGGAGGTTATAGGAGAGTTATACAGATGTTACAGGGGGGTATAACCCGGATATAACCCCCCTGTACTCCCTGAATAACCCCTGATGTACGCAGCGTTGCGTACATCTTATGTACGCAAATATTTTCCCATTTCGTGTATGTAAAATAGTTTAGGTGTAAGACATGTGAATACATGAGAATTATGTGGTTTGTTCCATGAGACATGTACAAGAATCGGAGTGGTATGGATTTTCAGATAGAAAAAAAGGAAATTGAGAGAGAAAAAAGAAATCAAATAATATGCATGGACTTATCTGATAGTCACGAACTGAGATATTTTCCGGCTCTCTGACTCATTTTATATATAAAAAACAATGGTTATTTGAAGAAGAGAAGAGAGTTCTTAGTAAATGAGAAAAGTATGGTGAGAAGAGTTCTCTTTTTACATGTTATGGGTTTCATATTTATAGAAGGAATATAAACTAAATATAAACTTATCAGATTGTGCCTACTTTAATAGGAGAGTCGAAGGTTATTATTATCTTTTTATTAATGTCATGTTTTAATAAAGGAGTTACGTGTATTTATAATGTCCTTTTTATGATATCCGCTTTAAAGGAGAGTTGCAGTTATTTATGATGCATTCTAATATTCATAATTGATTTTTGACTCATTTTCGTCATATATCTTGTTATCTATAAACGTTAGATTGTCTCAAGATTCATGTAGAACTTTTTTAGGTATGGAACATGTAAAATTCCTTTATCAATTACATATTATTTTTCTTTTTTTTTTGTTATTTTTTTATTTTAAAAAAAATTAGATAATATATATATGATCTTATGCATGCATGAAAACTTTATTTCACTTTTTAAATGTTAAAATGATAAAACTCCATATATGCAAATATATAAAAATTTTATATGCAAATATATAAAAATTTTGGGGTATACACTCAAAAACCTCAAAATTGAATAAGGATCATTGAATTCGTGCCATGCAATAGAAAAACCTGAAATAAATATAAGCTTCTTTCTATTGATCTAAATTCAATATTTGGTCGGCATTGTTTAAATACAATGAAAAGAGGCGGGTTGACTTTAAGTCAGTTTGGTCAACCGTTTGAATTTAGTTCATGTGGACTTGCTTTACGGCCTTCTTTTACTCTTGTGTGAAATTAAGTTTGTTTTTTTAGTCGGTGCAAAATCAAGAATGTTCAACTTTTTTTCAAGTGTGGGACAAAAAAAATATTTTAAAGGTGGGCAAGATTATGAAATTGCATAAACTATAAAGAAAAAATTGATTTTATTACTTGATATGTTTCTAAAAAATCATATTAATTTATGCAACTTTTCAGAGACTTAATTTGGAAATACGAACATGATCAAGCAAAGTTTCAATCAGACAAACCAAACTACATAGAAAATAGTCTGATATGAGTCAAAGTGAGCACATATCATGCATTTAAAGCATGAAGAGAAATTTTTTTGTCTTACTTAGAGTGATCAAATGATCTCTATCTCGAGCAAGTTCATGGCCAAATCGGCCGTCCCTACGAGATGATTCCAACGAGTTTAATATCACTTAATTTCAACATCATTAAGGCATTTAAATGCTCTTAAAACTATATACAATCATGTGACTCTCTCTGGGCCACCTGATGAAGTTGTCTAGATTCATGCAGTGGTTATGCATTCTATAAATTGACCGTCATTTTTTTTTGTTAATTTCTCTTTTTTATTTTTGAAGGACTCGTCAATTTGTCCATCGTTATATACTTTCATTTTTCGAATAAGTCTCACTTCCAAATTTTGTGAATGATCAGGAGAGAAAGGAGCCGGAAAAGATGGACATATGACAAAGTCGACATACAAGAGAAAGAAAACATGGAGAGCCTACGTGTGATAAATCTCGAAAGAATAAGGGTCTGTTTAGGTCAGCTGTAGCTTATTAAATAATCTGCTGACAAACTTATTAAAAATAATCTGTTGATAACCTAGGTGTGGTGGCTATTACAAGTTTTTATTTTTTTTTTTAAAGTCAAACCGCAGCCAGAAAGCTGCCACCGCACCTACATAGATGCAGTGTGAAAACATATTTTTTAGCATTTTGAAAACGCATAGACTGCCAAAACGCAATTTACCCAAACAGGCCAAGTGCGTTTTCAAAACGTCAGCGCACCAAATAAGCTGCCCCAAACAGATCCTAAGTCAAGTATGTCCACTCAATTAAGATCAAGCGAAAGCACCTTGGATCAATGTCCACAAACGAATACCTACGTAGATTACCCACAATTAGATATTCATGTGGGTTTGTCTGTTTTGGGGTTTAAAGTGCTCCCTATGAGACATATCACACTTTGTTAATTACATATTGAGGGTTGCCCAAGAATACTCTTGATCCAAATGAGTTATACTTACATTAGTAGTGACTACTAACACAGAGCTATCAAAATATTATTATTTCACATAGGAGTGCTTTGATGCTTTCAAAGCTTCTGCTAAATAACAGGGCAGAGAGTGAGTCTCTCACGGCCACACATGGGTAACAAACTCACCAGCATACAAAATCTACGAAACAACCAGATTATCCCAACGATATCTCGATACGTCAAAGCACATACAGGTCATAAGGATAGATGACAAATAGTCGCATCTTAGACAGGCGACAGCGCATCGATAATGAGATCGTCAAGATTATATCAATGAAGGCAAAAGGAGCGACAGGGCTCAGAGTGGGTAGTCAAAGAAAAGGAGTAGTCTCTAATAGGTAGAGGTGGCTAAGTCGGGGAACTACAAACTCGTCATCCCAAGTCACTAGGGCCCTAAGTCAATCTGGTTGTGAAGTTAGTCAACCCAATAAGTCCAGAGATCCTCGACCAACAGTCTATGAGAACTTCAGTAGCCTTAAAGTCAAATGAACGAAACTCTATCATATGACTGTCAGGCAGAGCTCCAAGAGGTGAGACTTATGATTGCTAAAATAGCGATGATGCAACTGGAAAGAGGAGAATGGGGAGGTTCAACTATAAAGTTGGAAACGCTCTCTACAAAGAGACTTGCATGTCCTCTGAGTCAGGGAGTCTTATAACGACCTAAGCACGCTAGACAACCACATAAGTAAAAATTTATACTAGGTTAGCAGGTTGAAGAAGCACAGAGGCTTCTCCTTGAGACATACATATGATGCAGTTAACTATTAGATCCTGAGATCTTATTAATTATGACTTGGGTGAGATTCATGTTATACAACCCATACGAAGGCAATGCAAGAAAGTAAAAGCAATTTTTTGAAAATCCGGGAGGGACCTTCTGGAGGGAATTTTCCCAGGTAGGGTTGAATCGCCACCAAACATATCTACTTGCCCCGAACAATTGCCATAAGATCTCGGGTGGGTGCCTTGAGCTACTGAACGCTATGGACTAACTGTAAACCATCTTGAGTCATGCATGTCGACACTCTACACTCCTCACATCAAAAATTGACGCCAACATTTGTTAAGAGAGTAGATATTTTAGATTTGATTCTTAGTATAAGAAAATAAAGGCAGACCAAAAAAAACTTAGCACGCTGTATAAAAAGATCTTAATCTATTATAATTAAATGAAAGTATGACACTCAAGAGAAAAAAGTATTAGTTGGAAAAAGAGTTTGCTGTTGTTGTTTTTGTAGTATTGTTTAAATACAATTATAAAAAGTGGGGTTGACTTCAAGACATGCTTTTGTCAAAGCTTTGAAATTAGTTCCTCTAAATTATAATTAGATTCATTATTAAGGGCTTGCTTAACGGTATTCTTTTACTCTATTATATATACATACATATATATATATATATATATATATATATATATATATATATATATATATATATATATATAATAAAATTGATTAAATAAATATATGTATATTCAGTAATTTTGAAATATATTTGAATCAAATTTTAATGAGAAAACCAGGATGCAATCTTCCTACATTTGAGAATTTTTTTTTATGACCATAAAGATTTTTTATGAATATTCATACGTGAACATTGAAAGTATAATAGGGTAGGTAACGGTAACGTTCAGAGGGCCTGCGAGAAAACCGAGAATTGTAGAGGACTTTCGTCGAACAGTTTGCGTGCATGACAAGTATTTGCGTGATTGTGTCAGCTGCTGAAAACGATGAAGAGCGCGGAACAACGAGGAAGAAAGGGAAGTGAACACTGCTGATTACACTCTCGACTGCTGAACAATGACTAAACATTGACGTCGCCACCACGATTGGAGTTAGCGTGCAGGACGATCGATCTCCCAGCAAGCGTGTGTCGTACCGATCTCTCTCTCTATCTCTCTTCCTCTGCCTTCCTCATGAAACTTTTTTTCTCTGTCAATTTTAGAATTCAGAGATGGAATGATGAGATTGGGCACAGACTCTGGTACTCAATCGCGATCTCTTCCTTCTTCATTAGGTCAACTCCGGGTCTCGGACCTTCGACCCAACGTTGAGAGGAAGAAGAAGGGTAGTATAGGGATTTTGCGCTTGGGCGCCTGTGTGCACGCGAAGGCTGCCTGTACACGCATGTCTGAGTTCAAGTTTTATTTAAACCCGAACTTGAGCTTGAGTTCCTCACTTTGCTTGAGCAATAAGAAGATAATGAGGGAGGGTTCTCGCTTGTGCAAAATTATGAGTCTGTTTGGGATAGTTGTGGCTGTTTGCATATATTATTGCGCTCCAAGTGTTAAAGAAGTTGTTGTAGGGAAGCTGTTAATGATGAAACTATGTGTTTGTTTGGTTACTTCGACATTGCAACTATTTATGAAAAAAAAATATATTGTCCTTGTATGCATGTGTTATAAGTCCGACTATTACACAACAATTTATATATATAATGTGTAATAGTTGGACTTATAACACAACAATTTATACAATATATATATATATATATAACACAACAAGTAACATTATCATGATACTACTCCTAAAGTCTAAACAATCAAATATATGACAGAACTTTTTCTCTTTAGAGACACTTTCCACGCATGGTTACTATATGAAACAGACTCCTCAAATAGATTAGCTCACCTAAAGAAGTCTTGATCCTCTCCTAATCTACTCCTTGAGTCCCTATAATTTTTTTTCTCATAGTTATATTCTCCTTGTGATGTAAATACACAATATTGTAATCCACGATAGCAATACAAGCATCTAGAAGTAGTAGAAGTATTTGGGATCATATTCCTATTATGTCAAGATATAATGCATAAAACCAGATTCTATTAATAGCACAATGACAAAGTTATAAGAAAATTTATCCTATAAAAATAACAATAATAAAACAATAAAGTTTTTTTAAAAGGTGAGGTTTCAGAGCAAAAAAAAATTAAGGAATATTCTATTAATATAAAAAAGGCAAAAGACCTAAAAAGGGATATTGGTTCCCTTTAACCATGGCTGTTGAACTCGTATATGTCGCATAAGCATATCAACACAAAAACCCTTAAGAAGAACACCTATGATCATATGACTAAAAAAGAAATCTTGGTTGCCTTGATACCAAACTCGTATTTGTCACAAATCATAGCAACGTAAATACCATCTAAAAGAATCCTTGATGTCATAAAGACCAAATCCAAAAACATAAAAAAAAAACTAAAAACTTGTATCACACCTATGATTTCCTAGGTCATTCAAGTGGGAAAATAATACAACATGTTAATAGAAAGAAAAAAAAAATACAAAATATATATTAGAAAGAAAAAAAAAATACAAAATATATTATGAAATATTCCACACATATATAATTGAAAAAAGAGCTAACATAGGTGGTATGTGCATCAATCATTATGAGAAAAAAGATTATAACAACTCATTAAGAATGATAATAAATCAACTAATATTAATTTAAATTAATATGCATTAATCATTTCACTTCTTATAAGATGGCTTTCAAAGGGGATAGAAGTGAGTAGGTGAAATCAAGATGACATAAAGGGTGTATTAAAAGGTTGACAAAGAAGCATTTCGCTCGGAAGACTAAGGGGGTGTTTGGTTGTCGCGTTAGTAGGATTTAGTAAATCTAGATTTGTTAATCCACCCCCTTGTTCGATTTAACATGAATCAAAGGCAAATTTTGGACCTTGAATCCATAATTTCACAAATTAATGATACTTGTGTTTTTTTTTTTTTTTTGGCTGAATTTAGTAAATCTTGGTCATAAATCATATTAATATGGAGCTACCAAACGCCCCCTAAAAGTAGGAGACAGAGAATGACACTAATGACATCTAGCTTGGGCTAGCACATAAACAAAGGAGAGAACTGTGTCAATCAAGAGCATCAAGCGTAGTCTTTGGCTAAAGTTTGAAGGTGAAGTTGAGGGAATACGAAGTGCAACCAAAGGTTAAATTGGGTGCAAATGAACACAAGAATGAGTAGAAAACGTTCACATGCTCACGCAGACACGTATGAATGCAAGATCTAACAGTGTTCAAATCAAAAGTAGACTAGCAAGAGCAATGAGTACCATACAAAAAAAAAGAGGAAGTCAACAAATCATAGCCAAATAAATTTTTATCATGCAAATTCAGAATTGTGCAATAGTTTGTTCTTTAGACAAAATATTAGGTATGGAGTTCGCATATATGTGGATTTTTTGTACACCATTATACCCATTTGTACAATGAGGCTGCATGCATGCGAGCTTCGCGTGTAATATTCTCTCGATTCTTGGAGCCAATCATGCGGCCAGAACAAAAAAAATAAATGATCAAAAGGGAAATAGGTTGCTCCTCACTTAAACTAATTCTAAGGGAGTTGACTCGAGATTAGTGGAAGTTAGTAGATGATTTGACAATTCTAAATTGAATAGATTTGTGAGAATGTACATTTCAATCCTAAATTTACATAAAAATTTTGAATTTCAATGTCAAATTGTTTGTTTTCATTTTGAAATTTTAAGCCCTCAGGTTGACATTCACATGTTTGAGTCACCTCATAAATCCTCTCACTTTTATAAGAGGAAAAATGACTATGACTAAATTAATAAAACAAACAAGTATTCAAGAAATAAATAATAAAAGTCAATTCATATAAAAAATAAAGAAAAAATTTAAAAAACTTTAAAAAAATAAAAAATCCCTAAATTTGAGTATATTGTAAGTACATTTTATATTATTGTTATCTAATAAGACAACTCATTAGCTAAAGATTTGAGTCAAGCCTAATCAAGTTTGACTCATTAGCTCAAACTTACAAGTTAATTATCCAAATGAGTTCTAAAATTCATGAATCAACTTGACTCAGCTACTATTTAAATTGATTATAATATATAAATTTATTAGTTCACCATTTAGTGATCAAATAACTCATTAATAAACTATGTTATTTTTAAGTACAATTGTAGAAATCTTTAAATAATAATTGCGCATACAATTAAGAAAAACATGAAAAAATTAAGATAAATATAGTTATCAATGAAAAAAAGTGTTAATTTTAAAGCTCTTAAATTATGTGATGTGCTGACTATGAATGTCCAAAAATACACTTGTTAAGTGCCAAGCAATTTATGATAATATAATGAGTGATTAATATATTAGCATTGCACAAACATGCATAGATTAAGTGATAAAATCAACAATTTTTTTTGTGTGGAAGATCTAAACCAATAGAAAATCATAGGGCTTAACCTAATCAGAATTATTTAATATTTATTTAAATTTACATAAATCCTAACCTAAGTTGGTCTACAAAAGCTATTAGTGGTGGTGAGCAAATATCATTGTGATTGATAGCTTCGAGCTTTCTTTAAGAGTGTGAACATAGCTCTTAATATGTCATCTTATCTCATGGTGAAATTTGGGTACTGTTTATTGAGTTTTGGGATGATCAGTTAGAAAATTTAGTAGGAACCCCGAAACACTCCATTGAATGCTTCATATTGATTTCTTTGATCATAAAGCATTTTTTAGCATTTAAGTGAATTAATAATCTTAAGGTTGAATGATTCCTTTCATCGAGTTACTCAATTCGACTATAAGAATATAAAATTTCGAGGTCATTTAACCATTCAAATAATGCTTAAAAAATTTAATTACATTTCAAATGCATGATTTAGACTCATTATAACTCAGATTGGACTGGTTTTTAGTGTCATTAGGTTTGTCTTGTTTTTATGTTCCATTGTCTAAAACCAATGAATGAATGACCCTAAATTTGTTTTCAAAATTATTCTACTTGAGATTTGTATTGAGATTCATGCCTAAGCAAGTAGATTTGTTGGCAACTTGTCACTTTTTATCTTTTTTATATTTTTTTTCTTCTAATGCATAATATATTAGATTTTTTAAATTAACATAAAGACTAAAATCTATTCAATTTTATTAACTTATAATTAAATGAAGCATCCCAGTGAGTGCAATTTAAAGAGCTCAAAATCGCTCAATTTTAAAATCATAACAGTACTTAAATGTAATAGTTCAACTTATGTTCATGATTTTGACTTGATTTCTTAAAAAGTTACTCTTAAAATTTATAAACAAACCCTCATTTTTCATATGAACGGTGACCTTCATTTGAATTTGAAGAGAACTTATAGATTTGAATAATTCTAAAGCTTTGTTTGTTGTCCTACATCGACGACCACCATCAACTATCATCATCCAACTTTTTTTTTGGATCAACCATGCTGATAGCTATAACCCAACTATCGTTATTAAACCACAATCATGTACATGACCATTATCAACATTGTTGTATGGTCATAGTTCCTTGATTCTCATCATTTGAATATTTTCGTCCAACTATCAACATCCAGTCAGACATTGATTAACTGTCATCATCATTACCAAACCATCATAATTTAATTATCGTCATCGTCACCGTCACCTAACTATCACCTCCAGACTTCAATTCGCTTGAAATTATCATTCATTCATGGTCTACACTCCACCCCAATCCATTTCATCATCATCTTTATTGGAGAATAAGTTAATTTGGAGTGTATGGCATATTGGTCTTTATCTTCTTTATTTGAAAGGAATAGATTATATGATTTAACTACGGCTATGTCTCATAGTTATTCCCTATGTTTGTTTTTGGGAATCTTTTGGGAAGGTAAGCATTGGGGGCATACATTTCACTCACATGGACACCATTTTGGACTTAGGGGCATATACTGACAATGATTGGAATATATTGGATTGGGCCGCTTGCAGGCCCAATAATTAGATTGCTACGTTCTTTTGCTACGCTGTTGTTATCTACTATTTTTTATATCAATAGTCTTATATATTTGTGTTTATTTTGAAATTCAATTTTTATTATAATTTTATTATTTTTATTGATAATTATTTAGATGCAAGGGACCAAAAAGTATTGCAAAATTTTCTGAATAAGACGTGAATTTGGTAAAATTTTTAAAATGACATTTAAAAAAAAAAATTTGAGAATCGATTGTCAGCTTAGACGACCCTAATAACCTAATTTATTTCTCTTCCTCACTCGCGACTCACTTGCTTGCACGACCTAGAATCCATCCCTAAGTGAAATCTACGTGCGATCGGCCTCATCCGGTGACAATTCTGGCTCCCGGCGACGAATCCATCTCCTAGCGACGACTCCAAGCCCATCGACGATTGGGTTTCTACTCCGAACTCTGACATCCTCGTGCATGAGATGTACAATTGTCCCCCATTTTTTAAAGGATATGAGACAATGTACAGTGTCTCAAGTGATGATAATAATGATATTGATATTGAGACGGATCATGAATATATCGAGAAGCATGACAATGCGCAGATAAACGAACATAAACTTATTCGGGATCATGCATTTCATAATCGTAACACAGTAGTTGAAATGATTAGTAGCAATGATTACGTACGGTACTGCCAAACTGCACAAGAGTGGGATAAGAATGTGGATTTTAACGGACCTAGTAAGCACATGGTATCTACCCAAGAAGGATTTTTTCCATCCTTGCTCTTAGACGAAATGTTCTTTCGCAACAAAAATGAACTTCAATGCACTGTTTGTGGGTGGTCAATTCTCAATAATGTTGAGTTTAAGATTATTAATTCAAATAAGAGTAGTTTAACAGTAATTTGTCTGCAGACATTGTCAGTGGCGCTAACATGTTTCGAGCAGAAAATGTTTGGAGGGTGTGTGAAGAATTTCAACTAATATGAGACCACATAGTTGCAATCAACCTAATATGATGACCAGAAACAAATAATGTACGTCGAATTTTATTTCATCATTTATTCTTCCATTTATTCGATAACAGATGGATGTCAAGTCGAAGGAGATCATTGGTCACATTGAATATATTTTAACATCAAAAAATTGTACCTTAAAGCATGAGATGCCCGAAGGAAGGCTATCAAGGCAATTTTTGAATCTAGGAGGTGTGTTACCATTCCTTATACCGTTTTTTGACAACGATCTCATTTGCAATGTCAGGTTCATTTTATAGAGGTTGCCTCATCTAACAGATTTCTACGACTTTTATGGACTTTCTGTCCGTATATTTTTTAATGGGTTCGATGTCATCTAGTTATTAGTGTGGATGAGACTTTTTGTTCGAAAAATACAGAGGTACATTGTTGAGCGTTGTTGTCGTTGATGCTAACAACGATCTATTTTTGCTAGCATTTGATGTTGTTGAGTCAGAATTTAATGAGTCTTGGTGGTGGTTTACGCAAATCCTATATGAAATGATCCCTTCAATTTTTTTAAGACAAGACTTGTGTATCATCTCTGATCGCCACTCTGGAATTGTAAGAGCTTGCCGTGAAATTTTTACTTAGGCCACACACACACATTGCCTTCGACATTTGCATGAAAATTTCAACAAATCACTTCGCAGCATAGGTGTTCCAGATGTAAAAACAGTTAATCAAAAGATTTATTAGGCGGGTAGTGTCGATGATTTCCGTGTTTTTAATCGTTACATGTTGGATATCAAAAACATTAAAGCAAAAGCAATTGATTAGCTCGTGCGGTGGGATCTTACAAAGTGGAGTTTATTCCATGACGACAGATTTAGATATGGGATCTTACCAACAAATGCTTTGAAGTGTCTTAATGGTGTCTTCAAGCGCTAGAGGATTGCCTATACAAGCACTGATATGTTCTATTTACTTCAATCTGATAAACTTATTTTTGAAAAGACATTTAGTCGTAATTGACTTGGAAGAAAAGAATGAATCGGCTTTCTCACCAAAGATAGTCATAACTCTACGAAGATATGTGTTTGAGGCCAGGAGGTTGCCAACACCTGAGGTTTACGATATTTCATGTGACGCATATAAAGTCCAGATTAAAGATGTTCATGTTGTTAAATGTTCTTGTGGAAGACCACATATATTTCATATTTTATGTTCACACATTATTGCAACACTTGGTCATCACCGACTCAATCACAACACAATTGTGTCTTAATACTTTTCAATTTGAAACTATAAAGAAAGATATGATGTTGAGTTTCATGTAATCCCACGAAAAACTGAGTGGGCAGACTTTGATGACGCAAAATGTATTATCGAGCTGTTTTAAGAAGAAGATCTAGTCTTCCATGGACTAGACGTTACACAAATACTATGAATGAAATAAGAACACAAAGCAATAGAATTTGCAGTACGTGTTAGACAACATGACACATTAAGTCAACATGTCCATTGAACTCTAGGAATAACATGTTTAATTTTAATGACTTTTTCCAATAAATTTTATTTAAATTAATGATTTTTTTTTTGTAATGACAACTATTGCATATGCAGATACAATGGTCACCGAGTAGAGTGACCGCATCACGAATGACGAACCAGACATCTTGTGAAAAGTAATTAAAATGTGATGATGTTGTAGTCTTCAAAATATCTTATGTGATTTGTAGTACTCCAATTTTAGAAAAATACTCATCATCAAGCTTTACTTCCTTCCTTTTTTTTTCTTTTCTGTCATCTCCATGGCAACACTATTATGGCTAATATTTGATGGTTATACTTCAATTTTTTTATACAACACTTTCTATTTGATAAATCACTATTGCACTAATCATATCTCATTAGTTTTTGTTGCTGGAACTATTTGGGGCATGTTTTACGAAGGGGGGAAAGTATGAATAACTAATTTATGTTTTCATAGAGTTTATGAATGGAACCATAGAGAGCATATGCATATGTTATAATTTCCTGGGTAAAATCAACATCTTATGCATTGAGAAGTGTTGTTGTTGTTACACTCCCTCCATCAAGGATGGCCGGTTAAGGCAACCGGAGCAATGAATGATAACTTTAGCTTTGTTGGGTTTGGTCAGATGTTGGAGTGAAAGCCCTGCTCCAGAGTCATGTTATTTTTTGTGCAGATTTTAGTAATTGCACTATTCAATGTGTTTATGTTACTCTCTTAGTTGTGCCTTCTAAACCTTCATATTGTCTTTAAAAAACAAAATGTTTTCTAATTAGTTTTTCAAAAGTGAAATATGCTTTTCATGCATAGCTAGGTTGTTATGTATGCAAATATTGAAGTATGGCTATGACATTTCTCAATCATTTTCATGCAGTGGAATCTTCTCCTTAGCTCAGTCTCATTCTTATTTCTAGAGCAACTCAGAGATGGGCTTGTGCATATGGAAAAACCAGTTGTTGATACGAAAGATCCGTATCAGAAAATTCTTCAAGTCAATTCTACAGATTTAAAAAAAAAAGCTATATTTACAAGTCGCCACATCATTGACAAAGTCGCCTGTTCAGCTCGCTCTAAGATCCAATCAAGGTTCCTTTTATAACGATAAGGTGGTATATTTATAAATTTTTAAAGTGATATTTTGATGGATCTGGGCAAAAATATTTTATCACTACTTTGGATAACCTAGAGTGATCTTCCTTGACATATAATATTTTTTAAATTTTTAAGAACTTTAATGATGTCAAATTTAAGTAGCCTTGACTTTATTGAATTTATATCATTGAGACATAATTTTTACTTTGAATACATAAGTTTCAAAAATCATTGAAT